>JAQIVZ010000728.1:0-52051 GCA_034700945.1 Arrhopalites spinosus | reverse complement strand
ATAGTATGTAGCAACATAGGTGAAGGGAAGGCCCAAAGGCTTATATTTTATATTTAAAATTGTGAAGGGATAGTAAAATGCTTGTAGACGGAAGAAGAAACGACACTGGGGAAAGGAAAGATACGAGCAACATTTCCACTATGTTCCCGTTCCGAAAGTTGCTGTCAAGTATTAAAATGACCACGGTGTATAATCAAAGCAATTATAAAAAAACGAACTTACGTGTTTCAAATAACATGAGAGCAGTATGTAGGATAATCAATCAATTCAAAACAAGAGTCGTCTCACGGAATTCAACAAGTATGTTAATTTAACTATGTAATCCTATTAATTTTTCCAAAATTGTTTCATGATTATCAACATTATTATGCACGCTTTGAGAAAGGATTGAGACTTGGCCCAGAGCTCTGATTGGCTTTCCTAACCCGGGAATTGTTTTGAAACTCTTGGGTCAGTGGCTACAACTTCCGATTTGGTATTTTTGTGACCCAGGTCATGATTCATGACCATTAATGTAATGTAACAAAACCAAAAAAGAACAACCAAAGTCACTTTTCATAAAGATTTAACAATTCTAGACCCACAAGTTGAAGAAAAATAGAGAAAAGGCTACTGCCCTGGTCATGATCCGAACCCGGGTCACAAAAACAACAGGCAGAAGCCTTAGCCAGTAACCCAAAAAAAATTTTTAACAAATTCCCGGGTAAGGAATGCAGCCAATTAGAGCTGTCCCTACTCTCTTTCACAGGTACATAAATTGACAGGACAAATAATTAAAGTTAACTAACTTGAATTGAATTTAATTGTGAATTGAAATTAAATCCTACCGTGCATTCTATGAGGAATAACAAGGATTTGTACTGCACGTAGTTAATTTAGAGGGAGCAGGCTTTCAAAGGAGCTCGGTGGTTTTTTTTTTTTTACTGTTCAAAATCATACAGAACTATGAGCAAGTCGTAGAGAGAAAAGCAAAGTAAAAATCTCTGTGTTATTATTTTGTTCTAAAATTTCCTAAAAAAAGCTCTCTTAAATATAGTTAAGATTTTATTATTGTACAGTGTGTCTCTCCTTCCATTGTAGTGAAATATATATTACATGTAATTATCAAAAAAAAAGTTTACAAAGTGGAAGAAAGAGAAAAGAAACGCCTTTGAAAATATCGTCGTTAAATGTGTATTTTTTTATTTTTCAAAATATAAGTAAATAATGTATTTTTCAACCTTTTTCATCATTCATCATGATCAGTTTCAATTGAGACCTGAAGATCAACAATTTTCGGATCAAAATATATATTAAAAACCTTTCATGAGGTATGAGGTAAGGTAAAATCTTGGTACTTTTTCTTTATTATTTATTTTAACTGTGTTACAGTATTAATTAGGCTACATTGAATATCATGTTTTATATTAATTCATTCAGAGTGCATTTCTTTTTAATTTCATGTCCTCCTACTTGTATTTAATATCCAAGTTTTTTCCTCGTGCAACTACTAATACCACTTAAATATCATATGTATGATAGTTTATTCACTGTAAATAAAGTAGGTATCATAATAATTAGTATTTTTTAGCCAAAATTATGTATGAGCACGAAAGTATTCATTCTCTCCTCTATTTTCTGTCCTTCAGATCTAATTTTAATCCAAGAAGTAATTCAAAAAAGGATTAGCTAAAAAAACTGTAACAGTTCAAGATGTCTTTAATCTTTAATGAATACAAAGTCAAAGTCTGTGGGACTGGATAGTATTTAAATGAGATCAAGTATACAGTTTGTACTAATTACTTTAGAATCATTATTATGGAAAACCATTTCGTCTAAAGTATTTCTTTTGTTGTGGTGGGTTTTTTATTTTGACAAGATTCTTTGATATTTAGTTCTAACATTTCTCTTTTGTTTTAAATAGTTAGTTTTCTCCACTTTTTTTTACTTGATTATAAAAGACCCTTTTCAGTTTATTATTATTATGGTGTAGTAGTACCATGTATGTTCAGTTAAGTAAGTATAAATAATGATATGTATTTAAATTGTTTCAAGATCCATGCAAATTTTCAACTGGGACAGTTGTTATACATAAAATGCAGATTTTTTTTGTCTTTTTCTCTCGTGCTCCTTGAAATTAAATGTCAAAGAACCAGTTTAGTCATGGGGCTTAGAATTTCTTCTCATCTAGTCGTCACATATCGTTGACAGTTCTGCTGATGGTCACATCTCATATTATGAAAATTATAAAATTGTACTCCTTTTTGACTCCCATTTACACTTTGAAATATAATTAAAGCTCCTGTTTTTTCTTGTACAATATGCACACTGTACCCACATGTTTAGAACGAAATTTTCCCTCTCAAAACTTTTTTTTTGAAAAAGAAGTACTGACTTTGAGATGATAACATCATAACAATAAACACGGGTCTCAGGACTATCATCAATTTGATTACATTTCTGTCATTTCTGATTCTATATTTAGTATTTATTTATTATATTTTAGATTAATAGATGCATTGCATAGAATAGCTATTGTGCTGCAATAGGTTTACATTCCACAATGTTATTTATTTAGACAAGAGAGCATGGTTTGATTCAATAGAGGAAAGACAACAAGAACTCTACTAAGAATAATTATTATTGTTGTGTCTATAGAGTCTAATTTTGCAAAAACTCTAGTCAATATCATTCTTTTACATAATTCTACGAATTAGTTGTTACAATATAGACGTTTACGTTTACTGACTAATATTTACATGGACATTAGCATATCAGCTCATTAGCTGAACGGCAACAATGACAAGATTATCAATTTATATCATATCATCATACTCATTAAGAAAAGTATAGACTACATTTTATCACAAAATTTCTTGCTTTTAAACTATTTATTCATTGATGTTTCAATTTCAATACAAGAAACTGTCATTTTAGTTTTCCATTTGCTCCTGTGAATTGTCGTTGAAAACGAAACATTGCGTGTGTGTGTTGTGGAGTCCATAATATGGACATGGTTATATTTGGTTTATTTTTAATTCTGAATTAAAATTACAGGTTAATTAAAAGCTGTGAGCTACAATCACTAGAATTTCCAAGATGGAAGACAAAAACAGTCGTTACATTGTAACGGTGTATGTTGGCTTGCTATCTGAGGACTATGAAGCCCTGTCCGTGGAAGCTAGCAAACATACAACAGCCGAAGAAATTGTATCCTGTATTGTACAAAAATTGGGCTTCCCAAATGCTCATGAATTTGAATTGGCTGAAGGTAAAAATATTTTGTTCATTCTCAGTTCCGCATTTTTTTTACTTAGATAGTCTATCGAAATCAATGCACATAAGTAAAATAAGTTACTAAATTGCTTGCTCACCAGAGAAATTAGTGTGACATTTGCAAAATTTAATTTCAATCACAAATCAATATTAGAGATAATAAAATCTTGTCAAAATAGATAATGGCAACACAATTTTTAGAATCAGTGGATGACAACAAGTTACGCTTAGGGAAAATGTATTTATACTAAAAATATCATAAAGAAAATACTATTTTTATAGTAAGTTTATGATTATATTTTTCTATTTTCCCCCCTCGTGCTCCTTGATGTCATTTCCGTGTAAAGTTATTGGGAATTCAGTGGGACAAGAGTGTAAGGAGCGACGAATTAGTTCCTATGAATCACCTGTTGCTCTCAAATTACTTTGGCCAAAAGTATCAGAACCACCAACACCAACATCCGAAAATAAGTTGCAATCAAAATCTTCATTGACTACCTCTTGGAGTAGTACTTCACTAGAGTCACAGCCATCCTCAAATGTCTCAGATTGTTACCGATTTTGCCTACGTGAGAAGTTGACAGACTCTCTTTGGAATGAAAGTTTTGTGAAAGGTAAGTATTATGAAATTCATATTTGAAATAATCGGTTACAATAATGTATAGTATTTATTCAAAACGTAAAATCTTGGAACAAGAAGTACGTGATAAATAAGAATAATTCATGAATTCTCAAAAGAGTGTAAAGAGGGTATTACATAATAATATTCATCCATTTTGTATAATTGTTAATATTTTTTTAGATACGCAATTTATTCGAGATTATTTCTATCGGTTCCATTTCAAACCCAAAGACAAGCAGTACCCTGATCTATGCCAATTACCCGATTTAAATGAACAAACTTTACTGGAAAGCCTCAAAACAAGATTTAATGCTGGTCACATATACTCGTACGTGGGTTCTATTTTAATCGCTGTGAACCCCTTCAAATTTTATCCAATATATAATCCAAAATATGTCAAACTTTATCAAAATCGGAGGAGGGAAGAATTACCCCCACATATTTTTGCAATTGCTGATGTTGCCTATCATACGATGCTCAAAGAGAAAAGGAATCAGTGTATTGTGATAAGGTACGTACACGTTCAAGTATTTGACTATAAAAATAGACCAAGTATACAATCTGTAACTTGTAATGTATTTTAGTTAATGTGTAGGTTAAAATACATATATCGTCTCATGTTTTTGTGAAAGGGTTAAAAATAAAGAATAAAATGACTTAATTAACGGATAATATATTGTGGGAGAGCGACCAGAGTAGATTTCGTTTTTTTGTGCCTCGCCCCCCAAAATGAAAATGTGAGGGCTTATTATACGCTTATCAGAGTTTTTTTTTTGTCTCTTGCAATTATAAAAATGCAGTCAACTTTATTATTTCTTACGATAACCTCTCTCCGTTGTTAACACTAGGAATTTTGACCATCTTAATTTTAGGAACAGTATTTTAAAGGGTGACTTTTTTATTATGAGATCGATTTTATGTGTGGGTACTTCAGTTTGAGTACTTTTTATGTCATTTAATTTTTTTCTCTTGTTTCAGTGGTGAGAGCGGTAGTGGAAAAACTGGTAAATTTTTTTAATTTTTAAAAGTTACTATACAATAACAATGTTATTATAACATATATAAATATGGATGATTCTTCATGGACTAAAACAAGAAAATATTGAATGATTGTTCATCTGCTGACTACATTTTTTAAGTATAAAAGTTGAGTTTTAAAATAGTTTTTTTATATGTTGATGATTACAGAAACCACAAACTTTCTTCTTCATCACTTGACAGCACTCACACAGAAAGGGACTCATGGAAGCGGAGTAGAACAAACCATTCTGAGCGCTGGGCCAGTGCTAGAGGTTCGTTTAAAGTTAATTCTTTGTAGATTACTTTTCAAACATCATTATCAACACCATCATCATCATTCTTCTCATCATCTCAATCTACACACAAACTACTAAAAATAATAATATTATTATTATATTTATCAAGAGTCATATAGTAAATGGTATTACTGTTCACCTTTGAGCTCCACTCAAAGGTGAATAGTAAATTCTTGATGTAGATATATCTAATATATAATATTCTTATTTTCTCCACACACGACTACCCTTACCTCCATTTCACCTATAATAATACTGGTGGATGATTATATTACTCTCTTTTACCATTTTTTGGCAGCATCCTTAATTTCTTTACAACTCTTTCATACCATTGCTATCTCTCAATCTCCCTGAATAATCTCAACTTCTCAACCCATGAATATTTTATCCACTTTTACTACTACTACTAACTTATGTATATACAGTCACAGACACATAGAGAAACACATTATATAGCTATCCTTCCTACCATGAATCCAGGTACTACATTTGTACAATATATTAATACACATGCGAAATCTCCCTGGAACATTACCAACTAAATAAAATACCGTACATTGTTCTCAAACACTTGGGTCAAAAATACGTAATAGCACTACTCCTCCTCCACATATCAACTATGCTATAATCAATCCATTTATTATGTTTTTTTTCTCTAGGCGTTAATTAATAAATGTTTTATTTTATTTTCATGTGTTCTTATACGTCTTGCCCTCAAACTAACAGGCCTTTGGTAATGCAAAGACAGCGCATAACAATAACTCAAGTCGTTTTGGAAAATTTATTCAAGTTAGCTATCGTGAAAATGGAACGGTTCATGGGTAAGTTCAACTATTTTAAGCTCATTTCTAGAATCAAAACTATTTCATGGTTTTAAAAGTAAAATTATGTGAAAAAGGTGTCACATGGCTATCGTAAACATTAAAATACCTTTACCTATAGGTATGAGCAATAATGAGTATAAATTTAGCACATATTTCATAATTGTATAAAGACATTCTCATTCTAATATTATGAGTAGCAGTGATTCGTTGATATTAAATTGTCATTTTTGTAGATAAAACAATTTCATGCTCATTCTAATGCAATTTTAAAACAATCAAAGTCTAGAAAACTGTTGTTTGCGTGATTGGCAAAACATTTGGAACTTTTCCAGCTAATTTTTTTTTTCAAAGCAGTCATCTGTCACCGGACTTTTTTTTGTGTCGTGACGATCAAGGTTTAATCGCTCTAATAAATTTAACTAACCTTTCTATTGATAAAACTAATGTGTACTTTTATCATGTACTAAGATGAGCGTTTTTTAAAAACAGAAATCAGTTCAATATATTTAAAGATTTTAATGAGGAAAATAATGCAAGCACAAGAATTTCTGTTAGCCCTTTAGATAAGCAATAATTATTATATAATTTTCTGTTAAATTTTTAGTATTTAACTTGAATTTAAAATTTAAATGGTACACTCTAATAATGAATTGATGAAAGGAAAATGACTTACGTAATAATCTATTCGTCCATGCATTGAGTAGAATATGAAAAGTTTTAATTTAAAATTATATTGCAATGAGAGAAAGCATTTCATTCATATATGTAAAAATGATTTTTTTTAAAGGTCTATTGTCCAGAAGTTCTTATTGGAAAAATCAAGAATCTGCTGTCAGGCTCAAAATGAACGAAATTATCATGTATTCTATTACTTATTGGCTGGAACCAACGACACTGATAAGGAATTGTTGAAACTACTTCCTGCTAATAATTACCACTATCTCAACCAGGTTTGTCACTTATTTTTGTTTTAATGACTTTTGACAGAGGATAAAAATGTAGGGCGAGATGAGTATTTTAAGAAGAAGGTAGGGAGAGAGATATGATAAATGTTACACAAAAAAATTGTATGAATTTTTCAGAGTGGCTGCTACACCTTGGACGCCGTTGATGAGAGTTATGAATTTTCAAGATTAAAACAGTCTATGGAAATGGTCGGCTTTGGAGCTGATAAACAACGGAAATTATTCTCAGTGCTGTCAGCAGTTCTTCTTCTTGGTATGCATAGATCTTTAAATTTTCATAATTACTTTGTCAAAATAGTAAACACTTAAAAAAATTGGAGATTTAAATTTTGATAAAAGGAAATAATTGCAACAACAATTTTTTAAGCAAGATCTAAACTAATACTGTGTTCTACGACAGTCTTCTGGAGACCTATAGAATTTTCTGTGTCAAGTTAAAGTTGATTGAAATTTTTTTAAGTGGAGATTTATTTTCTTTGCCAGCGACACTGGTTCTTTTTCGACACTGTTGTTTGTTTTTGTTTCAAAGCAACATGTTGTCAATTTCCTGTCATCAATTTTTTTTTTCTTAATTATCTTTGTCTAATTGCTTTAGCAATGAGGAAGTGTATCATTACTTTTTGAAATTTTGTGACATGTGTACTCTAGCCAATTATGCATGCACAGTGTGATGTAATATATCCGGTTCTAATATTACTAATTATTTTGAATAGGTAACGTAAAATTTGTACCTAAGAAATCTTCGTATCATGATGAATCTGTGTTGGTCAAAAATCCGGATGTCGTTCGCCAAATTTCTTCATTACTTAAAGTAACGCAAGATACTATGATGGCATCTCTAACATCGAAACGGGCTAGAGTCTCTGGAGAGATGCTGGTCATCAACTATCGAATGCCAGAGGTATAGTCACATACACCAAATTATTATTTTTTACAACTAATCACGATTTATACACACGTAAATATTAGAATATTATTGAAGCATTTTGTTTCCTGTTCTTTATCGTTTTTAATTATGACCCTAAGACTTTATGATTTTATACAGTACATAGCGTACTATTATGTTTCCACTGAACTTGACTAATTTATTTTTTTATTTTTTAATGATTTGACACACACACAAGTATACAATGTACACAGTATGTTGGGGCTGTTTTAGTAAAAGTTTGTATGTTATACGATCATGACCTACTTCTTTTACCATTATGTGTACATTTTTTATATTGTAAAATGGATGAAAATTCTATGATACAATCATAAATTAGTACAATGTTTTCTAGTTCAAGTTTAATGTTCTTATAGACAATAACACAATTGTATGCAGGTATTTATTTCTGACCATCTTTTCTTTCTTTTAATGTTTTTTCTGACCTACCTTATTATTTTTTGAAAACTAACATGTTTCAAACAAATTCTCTATAAAAACTGTAAATATTATTTAATACAACGAATCTCTATTTTAACATTCGATTATCGAGAATTTTGTATTGTGTAGCCAGCTTTTTAAACACGTGTGGATAATGACAGGAAAATACGTCATCATGTAAGTTTTAACCTCATTAAAATGTGTCTATTAACGCTAAAATAGTAAAAGGGATCAAAAGAATTTGTAAGTCGTTTGTCAACTTTTCCTACAAAAACGTACTTTTAGATTTTATAGAGTTACGTGATCTTGGTTTGCTCTTACCTTTAATTTAAAGTATCAAATACATTTTCTTGTTGTATTTAATCCATCTAAAATTTAGTCCAAATGGTAATGTGTGCGAAGATGTAAGACGTTGAATAAGATTGTAGTGTACTATTTTAATTTTTTAAAAATTTATTGTACAGGCAATTGCAGCCAGAGATGCCATGGCCAAATGTCTCTATGGTGCTCTGTTTGACTGGATCGTACTTCAACTGAATCATGCTTTGATTAGTAAAAAATGGTAAATAAAATTAAGACTCATGAATAAAAATCTGAATGTATTCATTTTACTTTAAATTGTTCCTTTTTTTCTGTAGGTTTTCAGGAACTGACTTTCGTGGTAAATCAATCGGAGTACTCGATATCTTTGGGTTTGAAGACTTTCAAAACTGTAACAGGTAAAATTATGTGTACATGATAATAAAATCTTTAGTTGTTATTTGTTAAACAATTATGTTGTTTAACTAAAACGGTTTCACTTTGTATTTTAAATGTCATTTGTGCTGTTTCTGTTTTGTTTCTTTTAAAAATAGTTTTGAGCAATATTGCATCAATTATGCTAACGAGCACTTACAGCACTATTTTAACCTACATGTCTTCAAATACGAGCAAGAGGAGTACAAAAAGGAAGGTATTAAATGGACAAATATAGAATTTTTGGACAACTCGCCTTGTCTTAGTCTAATCGAGGCCAAGCCAAATGGACTTATTTGTATTTTGGATGATCAGTGCAAGTAAGGATTGCATACAATTATGGATTTTTTTACTTTTTCTTTAAAATTCTGTTAATTAATAATATTAATTTGGCAATGAAATTAACTTGTTTGCAGTTTTCCTGGTGCGACAAATGAGACTCTCTTACAAAAATTTAACTCAGTTCATAAGGAGCATAAGTTTTACGAAGTCCCACAAAAGAGAGAAGAAGCTTTTGTTATATGTCATTACGCTGGCAAAGTCAAATATCAAGTTAGTACCCCAATGTTACTGAGAATTTCTTTGAGAGTTTACTACTTAAATAACATTTAATATACTGATGCTAAAGTTGAACATTATGTGCTTTTTTAATTTTTTAATCAGGTCGTTGAATTTCGGGAGAAAAATATGGTAATACATTTTATTTGCACGTCATTTCTATTATTGGAACTATTATTATTTTTTGAGATGCATAGCGCAGTTGTAAAAAAAATTATAGGTACCGAGTACTACCGAGTGATAAAGATAATAAACGTGATTTTATTTATTTCCAGGATCTCATGAGGCAATCATTTATCCAGTCATTCAAAGTAAGCAATGTTACGACCTTACTGATTTGTTGTTATTCCTGTTAATCATTGAATATTCATTTATAATGTAATTTTTTTTAACCCAACAGAATAGCAGTTGTGCTTTTGTCCGTGAGCTTGTAGGGATTGACCCCGTAGCTGTTTTTCGTTGGGCTATACTCAGAGCTTTTTTCAGAGCAGTTTTTGCCTTTCGGCGAAGTGGCAAAATTGCTGCGGCTAGCCGTAGGCATCGTGGAAAGGGTAAGATTTTTTCTTTAATGTTTCGTAAGATCATTATTTAAGCCAGTGCTCTCATTTGCTTTTTGTATACACAGAAAATAATAACAGAGCTGGTTCTGGTCAACGATCCTCGACGGGTGATCAGTTAGTCAAGTAAGTGTTTTTCAAAAAATCAAAATGTGAAATGCATTGAAATTAAGTATTTATTAATATGATTATTTTTCTCTTTCTTCTAGGAAAAATCATTCGCGTTCATTTCGCTTACCTCAAATGACCCGTGGAATGAAGAATCTTCGGTCAGGTAAGGATTTATCTTTAGACTGAACTACTTCATTATTTGCCCATTTGAAAACAGTCGTGATTTAATGTTTATTCTTACTACTAATTTTCTTTACAGTCAAAACTTTGGCCAG
Source organism: Arrhopalites spinosus (assembly GCA_034700945.1). Classification (NCBI taxonomy): domain Eukaryota; kingdom Metazoa; phylum Arthropoda; class Collembola; order Symphypleona; family Arrhopalitidae; genus Arrhopalites; species Arrhopalites spinosus. Next base: position 41,467 of record JAQIVZ010000728.1, on the reverse strand, counting down.
TCATTTAGCTGCAATCGGTGTATCCAATAAAAATCATAATCCAAGAAAACAACCTATTTCCGTTTCTCAACAATTTCAACAGTAAGGCTACAAGATTATATGTTCAGCCAATAATTTATTATTTATTTACTTAAATACATTCAATTTTGTTTTCTTTTGATTCATTGTTCAAATTTAAAGCATGAGTACACATTAATGATGTATGAAATTTTTTTCTTTCGTAGATCTTTACACCACTTGATGGTTACATTAAATCAAGCTAATCCATTCTTCATTCGCTGTATAAAATCCAATTCAGAAAAGGTATGCAGTCTAATTTCAGATTCTATTATTTAACGGTGTATTTAATACCTTGTTAAGTATCAAAGTGTAAATTAATTTATCCTATTTTTTTCTTCTCAGATTCCAAACGCATTTGATGACAGTAAGTTTTTTAAAAAAATACATTTATCTTTATTGCGGGTAGTAAAATTTTAAAAAAATGAGTGTGGAGTGTCAACGATACAATTAAAAATTCATGTACTATGTTTTTTACTCTAGCAATTGTACAACGACAATTAATATATACTGGAATGCTGGAAACGGTTAGAATACGACAGGCTGGCTACAACGTCCGTCTGAATTATGATGAATTCATTCATCTGTATCGCATTCTTCTACCGAAAGGATTGAAAAGGTACTTGACATTACATTAGTCATTCGATTGAAAACTTGCCATATAATATCTTGATTCTTTAAATATCTGACTTTTCACTTCTTTTTTTTCAGTGAGCGACAGGATGTTGAATCATTTCTGAGGTCACTCAATTTAAATCCTAGAGATTGGACCGCGGGCCAGTCCAAAGTTTTCTTGCGAGAGACCGAAAAGATAAAATTAGATTATTTCCTACATCAACAAATTTTAGCCAGCATTGTGTGCATTCAACGATGGTACAGAGCTATTCTTGAACGTCGTCACTTTTTGCGAGTCCAAGAAGCAGTCGTTACTTTACAGGTATATTATCTACTTACTTGTAAACTTTACAATGTAAAGTGAATAGCTATTTAATATTATTTATGAGTTTTAATGTAAAGAATATAAAAGTGTTACATAATTTTGATTGTCATACCTAATTTTCAGTCATACATCAGAATGTTTTTGGCTCAACGCCATGTAGCAAATATGAAAATGATGCATCTTGCTGCCACTTACATACAGAAGATGTGGAGGGGTCATCGAGTTAGAAAATGGTATCAAAATATGCGTAAAAGTTGTATTCAATTTCAAGCTCGAGCGCGTGGCAATATTCTCAGAGATCGATTCCATACAATCTTGGATAATCACAGAAGATTATCAAAAGAGAAAAATGTAAGACTTTTCAAAAAAAACAAATGCTGATTTCCACGATTTGTGTACTTGAGTAGACTTATTTTTTATTGTCTATAAATATATAGATTATCGACTCTGTTGTTGAAGAAAATCATAAGCCACCACTCACCAGAACTGTGAATGATGTGCCGTTCACTGGACTCACCAAAGACAACGAAGAGGTGGATAGTACAATTATTCGTAAACCAAAGTCAAAACCTAGCCCAGAATCTTACGAGTATGTGATCCTCAAATTATATACATTCTTTATACAATCTGTAACGCAATAATAAGATGAAATGTAATTAATATTTCAAATATGTATTTTATTTTATTAGGAAAATGCCTTCTCAGTTTCTTTTATCTCCTGTGGTTGAAGAACGTCGACGCCGAATTACACAATCCACACGCTCCATTAACGATAATGATGAACCTGTAGAATGGGGAGACGATAATTTAAATATTCGTGGTGAGTACAATGCAATTAAATATTCATTATGCATTATTTGTGTTTTGTACTTTTTAAAAGTTGTTTAATACAAATTGAAAATTTTGATTAATTTTCAGACTCCTCTAGTGCTAACGTCAAGAAAGAAAATAAGAATATATCTACTAAAACTCCAAATGCATTCCATAGAGCAAAGAAACATATCAGGACCATTATGATCAGTAAGATTGCAAAATAGTTTTTATTTTTATGTAGTACAAGCTATAAAACAGGTATTATTTTAGCAGTGTTGACTTGATTAACGGAATATTTTTAGTCGATTAATGATTAATGATTAATTTTCAAAAAGAGCCATGATTAATATCTGCTTAAATCATGATTAATCAGCTGAAATTTTAATCCATTATTAGCCGTTAATCAATTAATCATGATTAATTGATTAGTATACAAAATTGAAAACATTAATATGTAATAATGTTTGAATGCTTCTGTTCAAACGAGGCCAGTGATTTTCCAACAATTTTGGCAAAATTTTATTTGTACATATTTATACTTGATACACAAATGTTTACATATTTTACGGATTGCACTTGAGAATTACCAAATTTTCAAACATTTTGTCCTCAAGTTGATTTCTTTTTGGGGTCAAAACCATACTAGCAAAACTAAATAGTCGTTCCACTGGAGCTGAGGATGGTAAAACAGTATTATAACGTAGAAACATTCTTTTAATTATTGGATATTCATCAAGCATGGTTAAATCAGTATTTGGATTTTGTAAAAATTTTAGGCATTCCAATTCAACAGAATGGGGATCAATTGTGTGCTTGACAGTTGATTGAGAAGGAAACTTGTAAAATCCACTCTCAGACTCAGAAGTTGTTGTTGCTGAAATTAATTCGGTTTCAATTGGCTGTTCAAATTTCAATGCTTCTTGTACAAACATCCTTTGCGTAGCTTCAAGATGATTTGGTGGAATCCATCGAAGTTTAAAAAAGAGATGACTAATAGAAGCAAAACAAAGGGTTTTAAAATGTTCATTAGTCAAATCAAAGTCCATGATGGATTTGTACCGATTATACAAACCACTCTTTTTTTCGCCAGTTTTTTAGTCTTTTTTACCAAGCAAGGCTTGAATCAATGGGTGCATAATTTTGAGATCATCCGTTTCAAAAAATGACAATAAATTGTCTTTTATTGTGAGAATCCCAGGGGCAAGTGACCCTAAATATATGTCATGATTATTTCCAATTTCTCCCTGTAGCTTGTCAAGGGCTAAGGCTACTGGGGTCATTATTGTTTTGTACATAGAAAGAAACTTTAATTCATGGGGCTTAAACTTTGTAATGTCCAATTTGGTGCAAAATTCGTCAATTTTCTCGGGGTCAACTGAAACAAGGTCACACACAGAGTCAAATTTGGAGTTCCACCTTGTGGCCCCAGGACTTCGCAAGCATTTGCCTACGACCTCACAAATTATATGTCCCGATTTTGGTAAAGACAATTTATTCCATACACATTGAGATTTAGCCATTGCAGATTTTTCAGTTTTTGAGTAAATAGTGGATGATGCACCAGAGGGGATTTTGCTACTGTCAGTCTTGGCAACAAGATTGAATGTGTGCGATGCACAACGGAAATGTGGGGGCAGCACCACTGTAGCCTCTTGGTTGTCACTGAGGACAGTGGTCAGGTCAATAAATTCCAAAATCATCACTCTCGCCGTCCCCATTGTCCTTGTCTTCATTTGAAAATTCTTTAAAGGCTTTGACAAAATTGGAACCATTATCTGTGATCACTCCAACCACCTTTGAAATCTTTATTTTATAACTTGCCATTATTTCTGTCATCATTTCAGCAACTCTGTCATAACTGTGGAAACCAATGAACCTCTTGCAACTCAGTGCAAACGACGTTCGTATTAATTTGATTGGACATAAGATATGTCCGGTCATACCAAAAAAGGCTCGTCTCTTTTTTGACCACAAATCTGCAGTCAAACAAATGTGCTCAGCAACATTCAAAAAGGAAATAATTTCTTGTTGTTTTGCGGCTGCCTGAGAGACAATCCTGTCAGTCAATTTGTCTCTCCACATTACTTTTAAATTAGAATTCCAACCTGAAATTTTTTTCAATAAATTCCATTAAATTTATACAACTACTAATTAAACAAAATTTAAACTCAAATCTTTTTTTAATAATTAATTTTTAATACCTTCAAGCATATTGCGAAAATGTTCATCAGCAACAGTAGACAAAGGCCGCATTCCTTTTACAATATATTCGACGATTAAATTATCGGCTTCCACTTGGGATACTGACCCATTTTTTTGACAAAGCTAAGAATTGATGGAGTACTTTTTTTGGCAGTGCCACTTTTTTCTACATTTTTTCTTTTTCCCAAAGTCAATTTGTGGGCATTATATTTAATCAACTCAGCAGGATGCTGCTTTAAATGAGTTGTGAAATTTGAAGTCGTAGGAAGCAAGCCTTGTTTGTGTGTTTGACATGTCATACAAGTAGCTACAACCTTGAGACCCTGTGTGACTTTTTACTTTAAAGAATGTCCCATTCAAAATTGTTGGATATGTAAAATTTGAATTTGATTCTGTCATTATATTGGAGTAAAATAAAAGAAAAAATTCGGGCAAAATAATGAACAGATTTCAGAAGGAAAAATTAAGCGACTGACATGTTCAACATTTGTCTCAAAAATGTCTAAAAATCATATTTTTAAAGCAAAGTCCATATACAAATGAGTCATGTAAAATAACTCAATGAATGTGCCCAGAGGATTATCTCATAAAAAGAGGCTTGTCTTTCCTCCTGTTGTAAGTTTTTAATCCCTGTTACAGTGAATTTACTTGTCCTGGACATTGAGCCAAGCTTACAAGATACCATTGGGATTTCTGAGTAAGACAAAAATAAATTAGAGCTTTGAACGCTTCTATTGTAAGTACTTACACCGAACAGTAACTTCTTTTCTCTGAGGTACTTAGAAACAAGCACACCCTTTGAGTCCCATTGCCCAAGTTCCAAGAATTCATGGGTACTTGAACTTTTCAAGCGACAATATTGTTTAAAAAGTTACATATTATGTATCTTATACATACATTTGGCTTTTCTAGAGAAGATTTTTAATCATTAATCATTGATTAATGATTAACATTGAAAATGGCCAATCGATTAAAGTTAGATTAAAATTAATCAGCTCCGCAAAAATCCATTGACTAATGATTAAATGATTATTAATCATTTAATCATGATTATTGATCATTAATATTTTAATCGATTACCAGTCAACACTGTAAATTTTTATATTCTCAAGTGGACAATCTCAAGGAAATTATTTTGCCAAATCTATTCTCGGCTCTTTATTTACACCTGTTCCTCTGTCACACAATAACTCTCAATTAATATTTGTTTTTTCATTAAATAATTTACAACGAATTTAGGTAAACTCACATTCATTATAGCAGACACAGCCCTTGAAGTCATCTGAATTGACTGGATTTCCATTCTGAATACAAAGGTGCTTCTCGTACTCGTAGACAAGATCAGGGTCAGTACAAAGATCGTAACATTTTTGTTCATTTATTGGGCTACAGTCGAATAAATCTTTTCCAATTGCCATCTCTTCAAACGATTCCAAATTAATTTGCTCACCGTTATCTTTCCTGAAATAAATAAATTATTGATGAGTTCATCAATGATACACAAGTTTCATGTTCAAGTCCATGACATGCTGACCTTTGAGGACTCTGGGATGCTTTGATAGGAGAAGAACTGCAATGGCACACAAAAAAATCTGAGGCATCAGGCTCACTTTGATGACAAGTATCAAATTTCCACTGGACGCAATGCTGTCTACATTTTTGGGCCAGCACTTAATTGCATGGAATTGACTCTTGTCGAAGTGACCTTTCATGAATTGACACTCCAACCTCAGCTTCCTGCACATTTTCAATAATTAGTAAAAATATACTTTTTTAAAAAATATTTAATGCTGTATTGTCAATTATTTACCAGAAATGACAACCCACTTCCTTGACCTGGTTTAGCGTCACTCTGTCCAAGAAAAAATATTAAAATGTTCAATTTATAATTATAATGAGTATAAAATATGTGTACCATTTGAGTGAGAGCCAGGCTGGCAAAGACCACCACCAAAATTCTCAATTTCAACAGGACCATTTCGAAATTTTCTCTGACTTCTTTTCAATTTTTTAAAATTTCAATTCAAGATGGGAATTTTATTAGATGAAGAGTGAGAAGAGAAAAAAATGTGAATGATACAGTGAAAAACACGGAGCCTTTTTATACTCCGATGAAGTCCTTGCTCAGTTTAAAATTAGATGCAAATTAAAACTTTAGTTAAAATCTCAGATTAATTGTATCCTATAAAATCACAAATTTACGTCTACAGCTGGATGAGAGCCGTAAAAGAGGGGAAAGTGGACTCATAATAGTTCATAAAAAATTCTAAACAAAGTGTGGCACATTATGGACTGATTACGATTACAGTGAATCTCTAGCTAAATTTTAATTACAATTTAATGGCCATAACACAGCTGCAAAAACTAGTTCACAAACTTTGTGACAAATTATTTTATTATTTTATGAAATCTAAATTGACTTTGTTGCCTTAATTATTGGGATTTCCAGGAGAAGAAATTTTAAATACAAAATGTGTTCTAGTTAAAGGGCATTAAATTTTATACCGTTAGAACTAAATATTTCTCTTTTTATTGCATTAGGACTTACATCAGGGGATTTTTCTTAAAATTTTAAAAATGAAGGAAAAAATAAGAAGACAACAAAAGTAAAAAAATTGTGCACACTGTAAATTGAGTGTTGATGACGTGCTTGGGCTGTGCATAAATAAAAATGACGTCTATTTCATTGGTGTTGTAATTTCTAAACACTTTAGTTAAATTATGGGTTGATTGGGGAGTGTCAACGCTTTTGTTTTTCTCAGAAAATGTAAAACAATCGCCCCTCTCAAGACTCCTCATGAGGAGTCAACAATGCATTGTTGATCTTGAACTTGATTAACTTTAATTAAATTGTGCTGTCGTTGACGACACTAGCCATACATGTATTCACCTCAAGTCAAGTTTATGAGCATACACACATTAGATTTTTATGGGATAACAATAATTTATATTTATAAATAATTATAAATGAAAAATCCTCCTTTGCGTGTCCTTTACATTTGTCATACTCCCATTAAATAAATTACTATTAGTATTTAAGTGCCCATGATGATGAGGGGAGGGTAGAAATTAACCCGATTCCTTTGCCCATTAGGCTCTCTAACTTGAATTCATGATTTGGACCCACAAAAAAGGTTTAGGGTGTGTTTGAAGGGGAAGTGAAGATTTTGAACAATATTATGATGCATCACTATTGTCACTTATCTTCCCCAAAAAGATTATTTTGACAATTATTGTGCACTGTCGTCAATGATGAGATTAAGGGCAAAGTTGGAGGAAAAGTGAAAAAACGTGTTTTCATTTTTTTTGCCTATTTTGTATTTTTTGTACATTATTTTCCCCTCATAATTAGTCTTTTTTAACTTCTTGTACTCTTGTCATGGTCCATGAACACTTAATTTTTGTACTCTTCCTTCATTGAAGGGAATTCTTCATTTTTTTAGTGTTAATTCCACATTTTCATCTTCATATAAATAGGCCAATCTTCTCTACCTCCAGTCACATTCAACCCTCTCAGTCAACAAGTCAACAACCATTTTTCCAAATTCTTGTTTCAAAAAAACCGCCGTCATGAATTCATTGGTAAGTTTTTCAAAATTAATTAATTATATTCGGGTTAAAATTGTTTTTTTCAGTGATTTATTTAGTCCCTCATATTTTTTATTTACAGATTTTGAGCTCCTGTTTGGTCCTAGTGGCCTTGTGTCTTGTCCAGGCGTATCCTGGACGAGGAGGCAGTCTCTCTGGACTAAAAGTGGACGATTTGGAGACAGCACAACAATATTATTTGGGCTATGGCGGTAAGTTTATTTTTTGTTTTGACAAAATATTAAAATTAAAAATGTTCTTGTCATCTTTTAGGGGGCTATGGAGGTGGCTACGGAGGTTAGTTAAAAATTGAGTTAATTAATCTCTCTTGACAAATCAATTAAATGGAGAATTTATTTTGTAATTAATCTTAAGGGTACGGAAATTATGGAGGTCGTCATCATCACAATCACGGGGGTTACGGGAATCACGGGCATTATGGGAATCACGGGAATTATGGGGGTCATGGGGGTCATCATGGGTACGGAGGCGGGTATTACGGCTAATTATATTCATATTATTAATTTCAAAGTTATTTAAAGTAAAATAGATTCAAAGTTAATTTGTACAAATAGTTTCTCGTGTGTAATTAAATTTTTGTACCTTTTCAAGTGTAATAAATGTTGAGAAAATAAATTTTTATTATTGTCCCATGATTGGTAATTGGTATAAGATAATTTTGAAATTAATTAGTAAATTAAATGTAGAGAGACAAAACAAGAATGACATTTGTAAAAAGTTGTTCCATCATATTCGTGGACGTGTTGAGAGTACAATTACCAAAAAAAGAGACTTTAATTCCAAAATGATGAAAGGCTTTGACTCTCTTAATTGAAACTAAACGTTCTTTACTTATTACCCTTGAAAAATCGTTACTGACCTCTGACCTTTCATCAGGATGAGAATAATAGGAAGTTAGAGACAATTGGATCATTTTACTGACGACCTTTTTCGAGGAAATAAAAACTTCAGCCACTTGTGGCATAAAAAATGCAATGAGGACAATACAAAGGATGGCATTGGCAGGGTACATGAGATAGACAAAAATACTGAAAACGTTAAAAGATTTCAAAGAAATGTAAATCCAACAGACGGGAGCAGCCACCACAATGAAACAAAAACCAGTTGTAAACATTCCTCCATTAAATTCATTGTACAGAATAAAATAAATTTGAAAGTACAAAAATATTTTTAGCTCATTCTCCCTCATTGATTTTCTTGCCCTGTTTCAAAAAACAAATTAATTTTATTCAATTCAGTTAATTATTCTGATTATTTCAATTTAACTTACATTAATTCGAAGAGAGACATGATGAAAGTAAAAATGGCGGCACACCAGTAACAAAAATAAAGAACGAGAATAGTGAGGGCTTGAGTTATCCAGAAAAATTCGACAGAGAGACAAGCATAAAATAACCAATTTCCAAAATGAAAATTTTTCCAAGAAATTGGAAATTTTGAGTACAAGTACATTGACCCCTCGGGATGGCGAATGAAGAGAAAAATGGCGATGGCACAGAGACAAATGGCCACTGTACAAAAATAAAAAATTGCAATGATGGCAAATGGATGAGAAGCCCAAAGTTTTCTTGTCATGCCCAAATCTAGACAAATTTAATTATTTATATTTATTAAACTAATTTTAAATAATTAATTATAATTATTATTTTACTTGGACACATTTTGATGATAAAGCTGAGTTGATTGATCATAACAATAAATTCTGTTGGTTTTAAGTAAACCGTCAAAAAATACAAAACGGCCCAATAAGAGTAGACAATGTACAAAATGTGGATGGCCATTTTTGACCCAAATTGACCTTCTCTCTTCCAAAGAAAATAAAAACTAATGTACTGAATAGCAGCCAATGTAAAGATAATTAAATTGACTCCATGCCACAACAATTTTTGCCACCATTTTCTCCATTGACGAACACAAAGAAAATCATTTGACCCCGGTGTCATCTCGAATGGGACAGATTTAATTAGTGAAGCAAATTTGAACACTATCCATGCCACTCGAAGAGTTTGTTGAGATAAAAAATCAAATAAATTATTATTATTTGACCCAACACGACCTGCTGGGGATTCAATATCAAAGGCCAAGAATTTTACTGGTGGCTCACTGTCAGGTTTAAGGTCATTTGAAATTTGCATTCTCTCTTTGTTGTTTGACATGGAATGAGAATGAAAATTTTTCACAGACAATTTCTGGGATATTCTCCGGAAAATAAATTTATGTGAAGAAGACGTCGTCATATGACACCAAAGATTGAGGAATTTTGACTGAAATGATTTGTATTTCAATTTATAGCCTTTAAAGGACATATTGTCACAGAGTAGGAGTTCCGCCACGAGTAAAAAAAATTGATTGACTTTCAACCAACAGTCAATCAACGAGCAATCAATGCATTGATTGCTCCATTTAAAGTTTTAAAAGTTTAAATGAAAATACAAATCCAATTATTCCATTATTTTAATGAACACGAATCGTGTCGTCAAAATTTTTACTATTATTTATACAATCATGTGAAAATGATGGCTTTTATTTTTCTTCAAAAAAAGTATAAGTGGTCAAATATGGATTGATTTGATACAAAGACTATTGTTTTTTTCAAAGTTTGAGATTTGTGAATTGACTGTGATTAACTTTAAATGTCTAGAAAACAAACTGATAAAGTATTTTTAAAATCATGCCTCCAATTTCAGTCAATCGTCCCTTTTGGACTTGTTTAGTCAATGGGTCACAATACCTTATGGCGAAAAAATTTACATAACTGCTGGATTTATATGAACTGTTTTTATTCAAGTACATTTATTTATTATGTAAAAAAAATTAAAACAACAACAATGTCGCATTTTGAAAATTGTTCTTTTTATTGTCTCAGCTTACATTGAGCTTGATTGTTTTTTAAAATGTTTTACAACGAGTTTGAATAAATGTACAGTGTATTTTTATCCTATTTTGAATGATATTTAGTCAAAATGTAATAAAAAATATAAAAAAAAGTATAAAAAACCGGTATAAATATTATAGTCTAGTTCTAGAATGAACTAGGGGACTGAGTATTAATTCTAAACTTGATGACCTTCCATTCCCTCCATCAAAATGATGTGATTGTCTGTCTTGAGATTGATTATTCCCATTCAAAGTTGATTGATGACCCTATTCAAATACAAGAAGATACACACATTTTCAATTCCCTTGTTCAATTTAATTTTGTCATCAAATTCAAATATCTTTAACTTACCCAATTAGTTATGTCAACATCACAGGCTGGGTCAGGTTGACTCGTCTTTAAAGCATTCCAATAATTTGTTACTAGACTACTCTCTCGATGATTGTTATTGTGATTGTAATTAGGAGTGGACGGATGTTGAGGTTGTGGTGCAGCTCCATTACTCATATGCAATGCATAGGACAAACTACTCATATTTTCACCCCTATAAAATTCAATAAAAATTAAATCCTAAATATGTTTAATTATATTTACTATTTACATTAAAAAAACAACTGTGGATCTCGACTGTACCTATAATACTCCCGATCTGTCCCTAGTCCCGAGTCACTGTTCTCATGAACAAAAGAATCGTGAGGATCATTTTTTAAATGAGGATTACTCAATGTGGGTGACTGAGAATTATCATAAGGGAATCCCCCTTGGGGTTTTTGAGGTTGTTGTTGTGGCTGCTGTTGTTGATGTTGTTGTTGAGGATGCGGATGCGGATGAAGTCTCTTTGGAGTATGTTGAATTGGCTTAGACTCTTTCCTGTAATTATAAAATAAAATTAAGAATTAATTTTCCCATAAAAATTTAAATGAAAATTGTGGGCTTACGAATGGACAGCTGTAGTATAAGAAGAAATGGAGTGACTCGATGAAGCCAAGCAATTACTGCTTGCCATCCCGAAAGACTGTCCCATTGACCCACTGGGAAGACCACCGCACTCATTCTCTGTAGTACAATAAGGCGGTGGTGGACTTTCTCCAGCTAACAGAGTCGGCTGTTTCGTCTCTTGACCAGACCTGAATTAATTTTTAAATAAACATTAAAAAATTGAAAATAAATCATATAAAAAATAATGTTTTAGTTTCCTTACGAAGCATGATTTGATTGACGTAAAGCTCCATGGACCCCTCCTCCAGTACCACCAACATCAACTCTTTTGTAGCCAATTCTTCTCCTTTCCTCAAAACTCATTCCGGTGGTGTCAATGAGTTCAAAGTCCAAATGTTTTTTTAGTTCTTCGGATATAAATTTATTTTCCTTCTTTCTCATATGACTACTCCTTCTCTTACTTCTTGTCTGAGTATTATCTTTGGTATTTAAATCAACCACATTTGACACGGATTGGACAACAGGGACGGTCATGGTGGCTTCTTTCCATCGAACAGGCTCATTGTTATGTGTTCTCTTATGACGACAAGGCTCTGAATCTGATCCCCCTGATGATCTTCGATGTCTGTATCTTTTTTTATTACTTCGAGTTGATGCTTCAGACTCCGCGTCTGACGATTTCTTTTTGTTCCTTCTGTACAATAAAAATTTACAAAAAATTTAGTCAATTTTGTCTCGTTCTATAAAGTAAAATTAAATTAAATTAAAATTAACCTTCTTGAATGTCTTCTAGTGGACTCGACAGAACTATTACTCTCCACACTTTGTGACCTACGATGACCGTAGGAGACATGTGCAGATCTGGAAGACCTTGGACTAGGTACACTGTACTTTCTACTAGCAATATGGACACTTCGAGTACTCCTTGGTGATGTGTCCCTCATGTTCATTGGTGGCAAGGACGTGGGAGGAATTGGCTGTGGTGTTGTCCAGTCTTTTGATTTTGATTCTGAATTGTGTTGTTGTCCATGTTGTTGATTATCAGCTCCTTCCACGTATCGTCTTGTATATTTTCGGCTTGGAGTCCTAATGAACTGAGGCTGAGCTCTTCTACGAGCTGAGCTGTCACTGGATCGACTGTTTAATTAAAATTTTCATTGGTTCATTAAATCAATTCTTTAGTTGGATTAACTGTAATCTCATAATTGTAAAAATCATGTAAATTTGTAAATTTTTACCTGTCACGAAATCGTGAGCCGAGGGTCGATGTTTTATTTGCATGAGGAGTTGGGGTCACCTGGACAAGACGGAAGAAAGTGTGATGCTCAGAGGCTGATTTCCAAAGATGTTTACAAGCGGATTTTGAAGGTGTTTCAAATCCATAAGTTTGTTCTTCCGTCCGACCTTTGACTCTCACCATAAAATATTTTCCCTTCATGGATAGTTTTGTTATTCTGGGCCTAGTTTTACATAAAAAATCATTATTATTATTATTTAGTGCCGGCTTCATTACGATTATTTGTATTTTTGTTTATTAATAATTTTACCAAAAATAGTTGCCAACTTTGGTTTTATTTCGTAGAACAATAATGGCGGAAGGTGTGAGGCCCAAAAAGTAGTCAATCTTATCCTCTCCCTATTAAATTTGACATTACATTTAAAAATTACTGAAAATTAGTAGAAGTATACTAATTAAATATTTTAGACAAAAAAAGTGCTTACTAGAACTGGATGAAGATCAACACCTGTATAGAAAAAAATTCATTTTTAGTAATATTTTGTATTGAATATGTACGTAATTATGCAAAGAAATAATAAAAAGGGAAATTCTTACCATACATATCCAGCCATTTAACCTTCTCAAGGTAATTAAGTTCTGAGACAGCTGGGACTTGGCCACTAAATAATAAAATTAAGGATACAATTTTATGAATTTTTATTTCACACCGTAATCAATTTAAATGACTTCATATATAAATTCTTCATTTTTTCTAAAAAAAAAACTCACATCATAGTCTTATGCAAGTCACCAATGGTATCCTCCAACTCTGCTGATTGATTGGCAACAAATCGAAATTCTGAAATGTAGCCAGGAACATGTCGACGAGGATCATAGTCACCAAGTTCCGCTATAAAATTTTATGTCAACAATCATCATCATCAATCAATCATTTTAATTGAAATTGCAGTTCCCAAAAGTCATTAAAATTAAAAGAGGAATTAATTATAAACGTACATTGTACAGCATAGGCTGACAATTCAGCAGCCAATTCTTGATTCACCGTCAGTCGACCCTGGAGAATGTCCTTTTTTATTTGTAGAAAGAATTGATACCTACAAAGTCATAAATTATCAAATCAAACATTAAAATTACATACACATACATAAATGGTAGACACCATACGCTAAACAAAGAGGAGAAAATGTATGAAATGATTCTAACTCGTCCTTCTGGCTCGCTATAAAAGTGTAATTAGCTCAATGTACCCAAAGTACATTAGAGATGGGATACTGGCAAATAGCAACTGTCGTTTATTTATTTTTTTACTGAGTGACACTTAGCATCGTACAGGTGGTTACAGGAAATGATTTTTTTATTATTTCTCTACATTCTACACCTGCTGAATCATCATTCTGACCATCTTCCTCCTCCAAAATGTATGCATCGTTGACTAACGGCAAGTCAACCGAAAAATTCTACACACTATCAAAACAAAATGTACAAGAGAGACTCTTTTTTCCTATTTTTTTGATCGACATGAGCGACTAAACAGTCATTCCCTTGTAATTCCCTTGTTAACTAAATAGCCAGTTTTGTTGTTACAAAAATAGAGTCATTAAAACAAGTTGAGGAAAAAATAATAACCTTGAAATCTCCTCAAATAATTTACAGGGATCAGCTGCATAAAATTTGACGCCAAAGTAAAGTGTTCTCGAGTCTAAATTTTAAAAAAAGGATTTTTATTGTACTAATTAAAAAATACTCATAATTTTGACATGTATGAAACATATAATAGACACTCATTATAAATTCCAATTAAATTGTACCTGAAATTTGTTTAATGACACTTTTACTTCCATCGAGCCAGTGCTAAATTATTAAAAAGCATACATTGTACAAAAATGATACTAGAATTGACATAAATAACAAGAATTTACTTAAATAAGTTAATTACGTAGAATTAATTGTTTAATTAAATACTTACAGCCTGTCCTTGGTTGTCGATGAATCTCAATCCAAAATAAGCTGTCTCAATGATATTCAAGTGTCTAAAAACATTATCCAGTAGTTCCTGACCTCTTGAAGTTCTCTACAAAGATAAATTCAAAAAAAGTGCAACTAAGCGAGAGTTAAATATTATTTTTTTTAACCTCTTCAGGTACGTAACACATTTCTAAAAAAACAATTAAATTGTGACACAGTCTATATAAGACAACAATCTTCGTAAATGATCATTCATTCAACAGCTAAAAATTTATCTTTACTTTTAATCCTTTCCTCCATTCCATACATAATTTCCTATAACATTAAATCATTAAACTGCCTTTTAACTTTTTTAAAGCACACAGACATCTCTCTCTAATCTTTTAATATATTAAAATATATTCCACCATGTTAAATGAATTCATTTATGTGTAGTAAATTTATGTTGGTCAAAAAAAATGTGGGCTCATATAATATTAATATTATTATAATGTACAAATAATATAAATTCCACTTGACAAAACGGACCAGAAAGTGGGCCAAAAGAAACAACCCCAAAGAGTCTTCCATTGCCTCATAGTCATCTCTCCACCAAATACAAAATCCAAAAGCTCTTCTCCTCAACATTAAATTTATACCGTCTCTTTCCTATTGAAATGCTAAAAAGGCCTAAAAAGTATTTAACTTATTTTGTTGAATGTGGTCCGACTTTCTAGTATTATGGTCCTTATGTACTAAATAAAAAGTATAGACCAAAAATCATTTTTTTGGTAAAATGACGATGACAGTATCTCAATTTTTTTGCTTTTTCTTTTTAAAATTCCTTTTTTTTATCATCACCCCCATGAATCTTTTTTCTTTCTCTCATGTTCTTTTTGGGGCTAAACATGTAAATATGAGCCATGTACACAAGTAAAATATGCGAAACAAGTAAAAAACGTTGACTCTCAACTTAAAAGTAAAGTCACAGGAGAGAGAGAGAGGAAAAAGCCTAATGGGTATAATAGAATGTAATAGAATGTCTATAAGGTAGTAACTTTCCAATTATAATGGACGTAGAGAGTTAAAAAGATAAGTAGAAGAAGAAGAGGAAAGAGGAGGAGAGCATTAAAAAAAGATTCTCATTCTTTTGTGCACAGAGAATATAATTACATTTTTACATTCTCTCAGAGAACAAGAAACCCAAATGGACCTCCTTCTCTCATTTTATTCTAGAGACTAAATTACAGTAAATTACAATCCAGGTATAAACCTGGACGAAATGGAAGGAAGGAGGAGGGGAAAAAATGTTTTTACTTGTGTCAGTCGGTTTGGGTAATTTGGTGCCCCACGGCTCACATTTCTTTTTACTCTCCTCGTCTCTCTCTCTCTCTTTCTCTCTCTGAGGGTCTCGAATATTTGACCTATTGACTTGTTGCTACATTATTTTCTTGTACATTGGTCTAGCTTGGAGGGATTGGAATATCTTGTACTTTTTCTTATTTTTTTTCCACTTTTCATCTTTATATTTCCGAGTACATTGTAGAGCCATATAAATTATATAGAGTAAAGAGGATATATAAACATAGTAAATTATATAATAAATACTAAAAGGTGATTTATTGTTAAATTGTGTTTGAGAGCAGGTTCATTTTCCCCTCTCTCTAATATTCTATTTGCAATCCAATGAGAACAAGTGTACTTACATTCCAGTACACTTTTCCAGAGAGAAGTTTTTTTTTCTCTCTCTCTCTCTCTGTAGTGGATGATACCGGATAATTTTTCTTATATGAGTTTTTGGTGGTGACTGATCTATTCTTGAAATTTTTTTTTTATAAAAAATACAATTTGTCTAGTTTGTTAAGAGCTGGAGGGTTTTAAAAAAATATTTTTTTGACTGTGTGAACTGTGAACCGAACCGGTTTCTCTCTTTTTTTCTCTTCAACTCTTTTTTTTTGTTTCTCATCTTTTATTTATTGAATTTTGAGGCTTCACTTTTTAAAATTATTATACCGGCAAAGCAACGGCAACGGCAACCCGATTTTCAGTTTATGCGTATCTACAGTACATGTTAATTGTAATTCATATTTCAAAACCCCAAAATTTCTTACATAGCCCACATCCTCCCTCTAAAAAAACCCTATCAAGTCATACTTAAGAGTAACAATGTACAAAATGTGTATAATTATCTGGCAACATTAATTATATGGATTATTGTAATCCTCAATTTGTTTCCCTTTTATTTTGTACCGTACAAATTGTAAGCACAGCTAAATAACAAACTAAAAAAAGCATACAGATTCCCATGTAAAAATTACAATGTGAATGTGGTCATTGATTTTTAAAATAAAAACAAAGACAAAATAATTTTTTACTGATATTTAAACCAATTTTTCAACAAAGGTCAGTCAGAGTTGGATAAAAAAAATTGAACATGAAAATTTTTTGCATGTCAATTATTCACATCCCGTTGTTATAAAATACAAAGTGTGTCTCTTGTAATGTAAAGTAAGGATGGAGTCGTTAATTAAGACGGAATAAGAAGGAAAAAAACATTTCCCTTAAACTTTTTTGCAGACAGAGTGTTTGTGTATAGGAATATAATACAGGTATAATTTCCTCTCATTATGTATCATGTTTTTTTTCTCTGATAGAACAGAAACTATAGTCCACGTTGAATGAAACGGGATATTTTTTTTGTTGTGTACAGATACTTGTACCATGTCTACCTGTGTCTGTATGAGCAATCGTTCGTTCGCTTTGGTTGTTAGGGCCGATGCCCTTTTGGTAAGGAAGAAGACGAAGAACGAAGAATGGGCTTTGCCATTTTTTTATCCTGATACTCGTCTCGTACACACTCACACATAACTAAAAAGAAACGCTCGAGGAAAAAAAGCATGACAAGCATATAATACAACCAATGTACTTCGATTCTTCCAAAAAGATGAATCCAAATATATTCATCTTCCTTTTTCTTCCCCCCCCCCCCCTCCCCTTCTGCCTCTCATTTTGTTTTGTTAAAGAACATTCTGTTACATGTATCTGTACAGGTACAGAAATCTGTATTATGTGTACTGATACAGACGATACTGATAAATATTATTATTAGAGTAGAAGGGACAACAGGTGTTGAGTGAAATTCCTTTACATTTAACAAGAAGAAGAGGAACAGGGATTTTTTAATGTTTTGATTTGAAATCTGTTTCAAAAAAGATAGAGAGCATCCCTTAAATGTAAAAAAGATGATAATCGATGAAAGGAAGAGAGATGGGGATAAGATTATTTTTCATGAATATTTTGTGTATTATCGTGAGAAATTTTCCTCTTTCACATTTCAAATTCCACGTCCCTGGAGGGGCTTGGAGGATCCAGAAAATGAATAATAATTCTCATCTGTTATTGTTGTGGAAAAAAGCAAGAAAAAAAAACTTGTTTCAATCTTGCATCCCCTCCTCCCCCTCCCCCGAAAAAAATGAGTACAAGTCGTTCTCTTAGGGCCACTTGTCCGCCCAGATTTTCTTGTAATACTTGATAAAATTTTCATTTTTTTTCTAGTTTACTTTTTTTGAAAAGTAATAGTAAGCCAGTATTTAAAAAACGTTTTGTTTTTTTTGAAAACTCGAAATCATGCCTAAATCGAAAGTCCTGACTTTGTTTTTTTTGCAGTACTTTTTCAAAGGTATCAATGCACTCAACTATTTTTGATTTTGATCAGTGTAAAAAAACTGGAATATTTCATGTTTAAAATTATTGTTCATTCAATCAACAGGTAAGTGTACTTGTCATGGACATGAGAGAGAGAGAGAAAGGGAAATTGAATAGTTATATCAGGAACCCTGATCTTGCACAATTTTTATAGATTCGACAACAATACTCGTAATCGTAAATATTACTTTTTATGAAATGTTTTAGTTTCAAAACGAGACAATTTTTTTTTTAGTCAAGTAGATTTTGTTGAATCATACATAATAGCCATTATTATGAGAGAGGAAGGTAGTAAATCTGAGGGGGGATTTATCGTGGGAACGGAAGTTTGAGACAACTCTTCTCTTGTGATATAACAACAAAAGGATGAGAGTGAGAAAATAATATGATAAAGTTCTCGTTTTTTTTGTATTCTTCGTTTTTTTTGGACAACTCAAACGCCCTTGAACCTCACTAGTCATATAATATAATGGTCTCATTGTTACTTTAGTTTATGACTCCCCGTAAATCCCTTTTTCACAATAAATACTGATTGTTTTTAGTTTCAAAACTTTTGTTTCAAATACTTTCAAGTTTGTAAAACTTGAAAAAACAATATTTACTAAATATCTTTTACTGTATGTTTTTGTATTTACAAACTAAATAAGTTTTCAAACAATTTGTTTTAGGACTTTTAAGTATTTTCTAGCAAATATGATTATTTAGTAAATGATTATTTTTTTTGTTGATTAGTATTCTTACTTGAATTTCTTGTATAATTTCTTGGTCATCCAACAAAACCAATTTGATGATAAAATTGACGGTTCGATTTCCAAAGCACTTCATATTAAATTTCTTGACAAGTAGGAGAATTTGAAGTAATTATTTTTGAACGGCACAATAAAATATATTTTTGATAATTATCAAACTCTCTCTGTAATATTTCAAGGTTTACCAATAACAATCAATGGACTCGAATTGCATCATCACGAATAACAAACACTTTATTGCAATACTATGCAAGAGACAGACACAAACACACACAAGAGATTTTTCAACTTTCAACAACAATTAAGATTAATAGCATGAGCAATATAGAACTTTCACATGCCCATAATAATAATAAAACTAAGAACTAAGAGATGAATGGAGGAGGGGGGATAATGGTATTTAAGAGCTCTTGCCTGTTACAACGTGTCTGATCCCAATGCCACTGACAGACTGAAAAGATTGTTGTTGTAAAAAGCTCTCTTGTAATATTTCAGAGAGAGTGGGTGGACTTTTTTTGAGGAGCTTAGGGATTTTGAAGAAAAGGATATACGCGTGTTAATTAAATGTGAGCTCTGTGTACCTGTCTGTGTACACAGAGCCAATTCTTTTTCTATAGAACCCTTTTGCTCCCTACCAGTGCTTTGTGCACCCTTCAGTGCTCTTTGTTATGCGTATGCTATATTATGTACATATTGAGAAAATAAACATGCTATGCAATTTTCTTTGGTATTATTCAACAAGCACATCAAGTTTTTTTTATTTACTAAATTCCAAGAGAGAATTTTTTTTATAAATTCGCATTTAAGTAACGTGTATCATTTAAGGTATCATTGATTCATGACAATTAAATAATGGACACATCAAAATAAATGATGATAAATAATAAATAAATACTACATGTTTTCATTTTTTGGTTCTAATTATTAGTAACGATGGAGCACAATGCGATAACGTTCAAGAGTGTCAAACATAATAATAATTATGGTAAATATTATATTTTTAGTGTAATTGTATAAGGTTTCTTTTTTGAGCTATAGTATGTACTTACAATATGGTAATATGTAGTATACAGTATTAAATTAATGTCTAGTATACTTACTAAATAAATAATAACACAATAATTGTGAATAAATTGAGGAGAAAAGTTAACTAAAGATGGTAGATCGAAATTTAAATAACAAGAGAAAAAAAATATGACACCTAAACAAGTCAATAGTACCGAGATCACAACATTGCATAATTCTTTCTCAAAAGGGAGAGGGCTATTTTTTTACAGTGATGGAGGGAAAGGGGAGAGGGATAAAGACTACAAATTGTATTACAACAATATTAATTACATTTTATATCATCTCGTATTAAGGAGTACATGTCCAAGATGATTATAACATTGAAGACTTGAGGAACGATAAAAAAGCCAATCCATGTGTTCTTCGATGAATGTTAAAACTATTAATAAAATTAATAAAAAAAATTAATTTAATTAAAATAAGTACTTGATATTTTTTGACATGAGCTTTTTAATATTTAATTTAATTAATTTAGTTGCTTACGAATTTTGAGAGTCGATAACATTGTAGCAGACTTGACATTGATGAGGAAGCAAGGGTCGTACTCCGTAGCCAACTCTTTCCATATAGGATTTGACGTTGATTGTTGACAGGGAGTCCTCATGACTTATCTTCAAGTGCTAAAAAAATTAAATTTTCAGTATAAATATATAAAAGAAATATTTTTACCGTATTGTCATATAGAGGACAATTACATAAATATAATTCTGAATTGTCAATTCAATAATGAATAGTAAAGTTAAATTATATAACAATTACCTTCACTAAAGTAGGCTTTACTACAAAATCCAGACCTTAAAAAGTGAAAAATAAAATTAAGTGAATGAAGACGACAAAAAATAAACAATAAAAAAAATTCAGTAATAAAATTCTTTTACTCACCACATTCGGGACACCATAAATCAGGTTCATATACTACGATTTAAAAATAAGATTCATAATATTATTATCAACAATACAAATACACAATGAAAATGACATGCTTTGCTTTAAAATTCACAAAGAAATATGTACCTGGATCTAATTGATTTTCTCTGGGCCAATGATGACTAAGTCTAATGTGGTCCAAAAGATCAACCGTACAATTGAAATTAGTACCATCAACAGGGCAAGTTTTCAATTGATCGCGCATAGTTTCGATTGAGCGAAGACGCGTTGTACGATGTGAACTGTGATCCTCAAAGGACGAGGAAGAGTCAATACTAGACGGAAAAAATAAATCGATATATCGCATCCATATGTACATGGGTTGATAGAAATAGCCAAGCTATTCTAAAAGTCTGTGCTTATGATAGTTTAATTTAAAGAGGTGTAAATTTTTACCTAAGCCTCGGAGAATTGGATGAATTTGAATTGTTAGAAGATGATGATCCAGTGCCCGATGAGACAGATCCATGATCAGAATTGACGTGACCATTATTTGGCTCTTTATCCTTATCTTTCCTCTGACAATATTTGGACTTGTACATTTCTTTTAGATGATCTACACTCTTGTGGTACAGCAAATTTTGTACATAGCTGAACACTAAATTGCACTCGGAACATCTAAAATTAAATAAAATTTAGAATTTAGTTTCAAAAGAGATTTACTATTTAGGTGAATACTTTTCAATATGACCAATAATTTCGCACCGAAAATTCGGATATAATTTTATATAGTCAAATGTAAAATATTTGTTTTTTTATACTTACCGATGAACTTTTTCTATAGTATGATGTTCCTAGATTAATACACAAGTATAAGAAATTAATATACAAATCAAATTAATTCTTTACTCAATTTGTAAAATATAAATGTAATGTTGTATATACCTTGTAGTGGCACCAATGGATTGACTTATCAAATGTCTTTCGACAGATCTCGCATTTGAATATTTTGCTATTGTACAACTTGTGACTGGATTTGTAATGGGATTCTAAATTTCCTTTAATGATGAGCTTTTTACACAAAAGACAGACTAGATCATCATCATTTTTTTCTCTTTTAATCATAATCTTAGGATTAGTATTAGCAACGAGACCCTGACTCCGTTTTACATTGTCCATTTTCTCTTTTTGGTTTTTCATCTCTTCCTTTTTCACTTCCTCCTTCTTGACGATTGTCGTCGTTGTAGAAGAAGCAGATCTCAATTTTGATCTCATATTCTCAGCCGCCTCCTCTTCCTCTTTATCCTCAAGACGAATTCTCTTTGGTGACCCTTTATTCCATTTTGATTCTTGACTCCCCCCTGGCCTCTTATGACGATTGTTACTATTATTATTATGAGAACAAATTAGCTGATGACGTTTCACAGAATTTCGATGGAATTCCAGATGACAACTGTTACACGTTCTTTTGTTATTTCTGGTGGGGGTTGATTTAATGATTGTTCCTGTTCTCAGTTGACCTGTACTGGAGCTATGTTGTCGGGTAGTTGCCATTATTTTTTGATTGTGTCAAGTGACTTGACCCAAGTCTCACCAAGAAAAATACCAACAACAACAGTCTTGCATTCTATGGGTTCCTGTCCTCCTCCTGGGTCATGGCGGGTCAAGTCAACTAGAGGGTAAAATTTGAAATTAATTCCCTTGACTGTATTAAAATGTATTTATGTAAATTTCTTCCGTCAACCAGAGTTAAAATTAACTTACTTTGATGTTGTCAAAATTATTTTTCGTCCCCTGACCAGCTAGCTGCCATTTAAACTGTAAGGTGCCGCATGAAGTTAGAACCAGAAGTGTCAACAACTAAGACGAATTTTATTACTGAAAACTAATGTTTTCATTAGTTAACAATGACAAGCAAAGTATTTATTCTAACATTCAAGAGACTGTCATTTATCGTCACTTCATTGCTCTGACTCCAGTTCCTAATGGACTTTCTCTCTCTTTATTAAAACTTTCTCCCCCGGCCTTTCTCCATGCATTTTGTTTTCCCAGAATCTCTATGGTTCCAACCAAAAATTCCTTTTCCAGTCATGATTTGTACAATTGTGTGGCTCTTGTCATCGTCATTTTGCCTAGAAAATAAGGTATGATTTGTAAGTACATTAAATATATGTATCATCGTTATACTTTCTACCATTTTTTAGCCATTAGTTTTCACCTGACATCGATATCTCAACATTTAATCTATCACTGAAAAATCGACTACAATTTGAATATCATAATGAAGATCTTCAATAGAATGACATCATCTCTTCATTGATTTGATTTATGCAAAGGTCAAAAACTAATGTCAATCCTCACAAACATAGCCAGAGAAAATTAACATTCAAAAAAAACAATCAAAAGTTACTGTACAATCATAAATTAAAAATTACTACTGCAAACTTTAAAAGGAAGGAATTTATTTGAAATTTATGGAATTTTGTCCATAATATGCTTTACGACATGTCGCGTACAAACATCAAGTTTTTCAAAGTATTTTAGACACATTTCATCCTCATAATTCTGAAAGGTCTTCCATCACGTATTAACATATTCGTGAGGTACACAATTTAATTTTTTTTTTGATATTTTGAAATGTGTACATTAATGTAGTCAATCAATGAGAAAAATCCAAGGACTAGCACACACATATAAAATACTAAATACTAAAATTAGGAGACGAGACAATGGCTGCGTATGCCAGAGCACAATAAACATTTATGAACATTGTATAGCATTGAGCCAAGAGTGGAAAAGGCTCTGTGTTTTAGTGCTTTGGGCAGACAATTTTTTACCACCACAACCATAGCCACATGCCAGCCACCCTCGCTAATAATATGATATATGTAAATATATATTTCCATACATTTCTAAGGTAGGTATATGTACCCTCACTTGTTACTGTTACATAATATGATTGTATCCAACCAAGCCGGGGATATTTTTTTCCTCTCCTTCTGCTTCTTCTTGTTCGCAAGATCTTTCAAGGTTTCTTGGATGAGCAAGAAAATAAGGGAAGAACTCAACCCACCCTTTCTATGCATTTTTGCTTACTTTTAGTATCTCATTTATTCCATGTACAAGGTGCACCACGTTCGTTTAGTCTTGAAAAACAAAAATCTAGTATCTGTAGTATTATCATACTTAAATATGAGTATAGACTTGTTGAAATGTGAACACGTGTTGATTTATAGTATTTAAATAAGGATTTATACAATTTAAACAAGTGACAGCCATGACTTCTGGTCACTGGATACTCCTGGTTCTTATTCTACTCTTTATTCTCATGTAAGTCATTTCCTCACATGTATATTTTTTTAAAATGTAAACAATTATTTTATTTGTTTTTCTCTATGTAAATACTGATTATTTATGACTCTCTCAAATATATACACACAGC
The DNA here is from genome assembly GCA_034700945.1 of Arrhopalites spinosus. NCBI lineage: Eukaryota > Metazoa > Arthropoda > Collembola > Symphypleona > Arrhopalitidae > Arrhopalites > Arrhopalites spinosus. Next base: position 17,014 of record JAQIVZ010000728.1, on the reverse strand, counting down.
TCCGTGATTGCCTTTTACTGTCACTTTTTCGGGGATTCCGGTGGACGATCATTTGAGACGATGGCCAGTGATAAACCAAGAATGATTGCATTTGCCAAGAAAAAGTGTACTTGTAGTAATCAATTTAAGGGACTATGTAAACATTGTGAAGTGACTGATGATTTTGTGGGAGCGGATGGCGGAGTTCGAATCATAAATAACTTCGAAGAGTTTGGGGGGGATGAGGGCTTTGACAGTAATGCAAGTGGAAATGACCCAATCAGAGGATTTCTAGGAGGTCAACCCCAGCAACAACAACAGGCTAGTGGAAGTGAATTAGTTGAATCTGGAAGATGGGAATCATGAGAGGGAATCTTTCTTGTGCCTTAATTGTGAACGATAAGGGCCTTCAAAAGTACTTACTTAGCTGTCTATTTTGTTTTTTTACATTCTGTAAGTTTTATACTGTACTTTTTATACAATTCTGTTCATGAAACTATTGATCACCAAAAAGTAAAATAAAATTTCACAGGACAGCTTTCTGTCTTGTCGAAAAAATTATGACGTTTTGCTGACTCTGAACATTATTATGAAATAAAATTAATACAGACACACACAACAAATGTTATGAATAGGCAAAAGGCATTGCATAAATTTTATTTGCATGAAAATATAATAATAATATCATCTGAGCACCATGTTAAACATCACAAAAAATTCACTTGTTCTTCATCACATCACATGACCGAATACTAAACGCATATAATAATAAATTTCATATGTATTAAATATGTATTAAGTATATAAAAATTGTGCACCAAGGTACGTACTTAATCACAGAGAGTTTCTAGTTATACAAAAATAGAGTAAATTCAGCAGTCAATGTTGAATCACTTTTTGTCTTGTATGTAAATGTAAAAGACCACAAGTAGTGGAGATAACTAGAGAGGGGTGTATAAAACTAAAAAAAATCTTAGTGAGGGGCAACAAAATACTAGATGAAAATAATTCCAGGCTACAATATTTAAATAATAATAATAAAAAATAATAAAAATAATACTATGAATTACGTACACATCTGCATACAATTGAATACTCTTCAATGGACAGATAAATTATTTTTAACATTGCTTTTCGTAATAGCAAAGAAATGGAATATTATTTAGAGTAGGAGTAAACATGAATACATTCAAAGAGAAACGATTGTTTTTTACTATTTTTGGTAATTCATTCTAACGGAAATTAAATAAATCTACATTAACTTCCAAAAGCCTCCATCTGAGCATTAATTGGTTGAAAAGTATAATTGCCTACGCCATCCATATGAAGCACCTAAAAAATTTAATTTAAAAAAACTTTAGATTGGTGCATACATGGGGTATTTAGAATCCGAGGTAATGTGAACAGAAGGACACATGAAAATATTTCTTACAAAATCATGATGACACCAAAGTGACTTCCGGTGAGTCACTGTGAATAAAGTAATCCCAAGTGACCGACAGTAATTGTAAATTGTTCCTTCCACATCCACACTTACCTAAAATCAATCATTGATTTAATTTTAAATTACAAGTAGGCATATTATGAATTTACTAAATTCAATTTAATAAAAAAAAATCGTATTATTTAAAGTGACTAATTAGTGAGAGAAAAAAAACCAACCGCGCTAGTGCATTCGTCCAAAATAGCGAATTGGGGTCGATGATAAAGTAATCGAGCCATTGCCACCCGTTGTTTTTGACCTCCACTGAGAACATCAATCCAATTGTCTACGTCATCAAGTGAACGTCGCTTTCCAACACTTTTCGCATCCTCCGTCTCATCATTTCATAAAAAATTATTTTATCATTATTATTGTACACTTATAGAACGCTTGTAAAAACTACTTGTTAAAGTAAAACGAAAAATTAATCCATACCTCATCACCAATTACAATCCATTCAAGACTAACTCTGGTCAGTAAATCTACAATATCATCGTCTGTAATTGCCTTTGCCTTCATAGTCTCCAAATTATCTGGATAGATTATTTGATCCCGGAGAGAACCGACTACAAATCAAAATTATTCCAAAATTAACCAAAATAAAAGCTCAAATAAATTTATTAGGAATATTTTAATGAATGAAAGATTATTTCTTTTAAAATGTGAAAAACTGCTTAAAGTTATTTCATTTTACCAGTCATGCTGCAACAAAAAAAATAGAGCATTTAAGTTTAGTACAATATCGACGTGTTTCTCAATTTTTTAATGGCACAATTAAAACCATGTTGGATTTTTTTGACTTTTTTTTAACTCACTAGGGTCGTTGAGGAACGTAGAAGAGTTTTGATTTGTGTGGCTTCGTCAGAGTACCAGATCTTAGTGGCCATAATTCTCCAAGTATTCTGAACAGACTCGACTTGCCACATCCGTTGGGGCCGCTGACGAGTATATTTTGACCTTTATTTTTTAAGGGAAAAAAATTATATTATTTATATTAATCTTAAGAATGTATACAATTTTGAATTTTGTAAAGACGTTGGTGCCATAATTTTCTTACCCTTTGTAATAGTTAGATTCAATTCCTGGGTAGGCAAAAAAGTCAAAATTAAATTATATGTTAGCAATTGCAAAATATTATTTAGATTCAATTCAAAAAATGACAGTAAACGCAGAATGTTAATTTAAGCATTGATTGATTACCTTAATGAGTACATCTCCGTTTGGTGTGACAATAGGAACATTCTAGGCAATAAAGAATGAAGCTTACAATAATAGTCAAAGTTAAACGTACAAAATGGGTACATATTAAGTACGGGCATACTTACCTCAAATTTGATAATATTGTCTTGATTCACGATTACGCCATAATTTCTAGTGTCTTTCCCACTATTCAGATTGTCGATGGTGGACATTAAATCATGGACTCTTGCCGTATATCCAGAGAGTCGACTCATTTCCTTGCCATTCTTTAATCCAATATAAAAATATTTTAATGTGTATACCTCTAGACTATCTAGACATAATAATAAACAGAATGAACAAGTCAATACTTACCAACACAAGTCTTCCAATGGCTTGAGCCAATTTGATTAACATTCTTCCCTATATATATTAATATCATCAATTATTTTCTCAACAGTCGAATCTATACAGAGGATTTTTTTCTCCTCAGGGAAGTGTTTATTTACCGATTTGTAGTATGACTCAAGTCGCATTTCTTGACTCATTTGAGTCAACAAAGTATCCTCAGTGCTGAAGAAAGGACGGCTGACACTATAATAACCGACGACTGTGGCAGAATCTGTAAATATATAATTCATAAAAATTAATCACACAATTTGACATCACAGGAAAATTTGTAAGGACATTAAAGAATACTTACACTTGGCAACAATATTTTCCATGTAGTTAATGAAGAATCGAAAAGCAATAAACTAAAAGAAAAAAGATTAAATTTCTATAAAATTATTTTATTCTAAAAACAAGATTTCAATAATATGTGAACTTTAAAATAATAGTGATAAGTACCTTATCAGAGTGTTCCATCAAAGTATCCTACAAAAATAAACAAACCAAAAGTTTTTCAGATATCATAAAAATAAAATTATTATCGACTTTTTTAAAATACAAACATAGTGCATATTATACACTGTGTTGCTTACAAAGCATCCGCTAAGTATATCTAGTTCTCTTTTGTTTCCTCCATAAAATGCGATTTCCTCAGCATTATTTTGCACCTATTGACAAAAGTACCAAAACAATAATGAATCAATTAAAACTTGTATACAGAGTAGGGAGTTCTTTTTGTTTTGCAAGACAAGATAGTTAAATTACCCGATTGTGATAATTTCGATACATTCCTTCATATTCTTGTTCCATGGATGTCATCCTTCAATCAAACAAAAGTACAATTAAAATATTAAAGTTCAATGTCTACATTTAGTAATTGTGATTGGTCATGTAGAAATGAATTTTAAGTAAGTACCTTGACATTGGTTTTCTCATTTTCAAAAGTACTCCTGCAGCCAGGGCCAAGTATGCCAGCATTTGAGCTGGTACAGAAAGGCCTAAATTTGATGAAATTCCGTAGACATAAATGATGATGTCAAGAATGGGTTTCGATGTTGTCGTGTACAGATTGGAAAGAGTTGTGGCAAAAAGATTGACATCGTTTGTTATCAACTGGTCAATCGTACTTGTCTTCAAGGATAGTTTGTAGAATGTTAAACTATTCATATATGAGGTTGTCAATCGCCGGGTGAGACGAGTCCGGAAGGACTTGGTCAACTTGTCCGTTGTATATTTGAGCATTGCGTTCGTAATTGCCATCTGATATAAAAAATATACAAAATCATGAACAAGGATATTTTACATAAGTACGTAAGTAGTATGTTTGCAAGTTCAAAAAATATAAAAGATTTTTTGCTTACACTTGGCATGGTCATTGCGAATTGGAGTAAATGTCGATTGAATCTACAAGAATATTTAATTTTAATTTTACTGATATTTTATATTTTACTATAATGTCATGATTAAGTATACCTCTGATTGTCCATCGTGATGATGGCTGATTCTAGCAGGGTTCCTAAATAGATTGTCCAGACGTCCAGAATTGACTTCAAAACGAGGACAAATGATGTCATTGCCATGTACCCTATAGAAAGTACAAGAATTTAGAATTATTTAATAAAAGACAATCATCCATTTATTACATCTTTATAAGTCACATTATAATTACCGATTTCGGGAGAGGTCCATGTTGGAATTAAGATTTTGAGTAGGTGACCAAGTTTTTTATTAAAGTCTTTATTTCTTGGTAGCTTTCTGTAAAATAAATAAAAAATTTTTGTTTTAAAAATATATTTGCATAAGCCGTATTCCAACTAATTAACACGATAAAGTTCGTTGGTTTACCACACATGACATGTCAATATTGACTACCACAGCATAATTATATCACCAATACAAATATTTAATCTGACACAATTTTTGCATTTTTGCAAAATGTACATTTTATTTACAACAATAAAAAAATAAAAACTTACGTGGTCTTCCGTAATACTAATGCTGAGTCTGTGCTAGTTTTTAGTCTTGATTTTCGGTACAATTTAATCAAATAGTAGATTGAGGCTATGCTAGAAGTAAGGCAAACAATTTTTAAATTATTGCTTGTTTTGACTTTACTACTCAATTTACTGAGAGCTGTCATAATGATGCACCAATGTTAAATATAAATTCAAATGTAGTTTTCTTGACTCTAATAATAAAATAAAATGAATTTCTGTTGGACGTTCCAACTAAAAAACAAAATAGTATATGAAGCTTGACCTAGTGCACTCGAGTGAGGAAATTTAATGTGTCCGTATAAAAAGTAGGATGAGAAGAGAGTAAATTGTAGTTTACTAAAGAGAGAGAGGACTAAGATCTCTCTTATAAGAAAACGGCTACAAAGCTTTGTACAAAAAAACCTGTTCTTACAAGTTGCAACACAGGTGAGATCTAAGTATGTATCTATCATGTACTAGTATAACCCCCCTTATAGTTTTCGCATATCTCATCAAACTGCATTAAAATATTGATTGAGAAATTGGCTTATTTGTGCAAATAACAGAGAGAAAAACTGACCGGAAACTAATAAAGGGGAGCAGTTTTACTACAAGTAGTTTAGATTTGCAAATTACCAATGTTAGACACTAAAGTAAAAGTACCTATAGACAAGAGTCAATTTGGAATCATCCAGAATGTGAGGAATGTGTTGTAATGAACTGGATTTTCCTCAGAAATAAAAAAAACTGGATTCCAAGGAAAAGGGAGAATTATTTATAAATTTGTTGCTTTTCCTTCTCTCCAGAGAAAAGCATTAAAATGAATTGAGAGATCATTGTGGAAACAATATGTGTCATTTAGACATGGGGGGATGAGAAAATTTTAAAAAGTCATCAAAAATAGTCCTTGTTGTCTGTGTTCAGAGAAGACACATGTATAAATATACATTAGGGGAAATATAAAAAGTTGATAATTTTATCCGGTATCATAAATACAACTAATCTATTCCAAAGAGCTTATGTGTATTTCACATGGTAGCATTTGATTGGGTTCTACCATTTTGATGATGTTGGCGAGGATTCATTGGCTCAGTTAATTTTATTTTAGTTTTTTTTTCTATATGGGAAAGATAGTTTGATGATGTAGATTTGTGAGTGTACTATGCCTCTCACACTCTCACTGTATTATAATGAGCAGAAGGACGACACGTATGTGAAATGTGAGTGTACAGTGTTTGTCAATTTATTTTTATACATTTACTTAATGCCGGTCTAGTCTTTAATCCAACTAAATAATACTAATTATCTTATGTTTAAGTTCATTAAATTGCAAAGGCTTTAAAAAATGGTACATTATCAGTTTTGATGAGTTTTAGGCATTAATTTTTTTGGAATTGAAATTTTGAATTTGACAATATGACACAAAAATGGAAATAATTACAAAGACGATTATTGAGACAATTATGGAATCATTAGAGAGACTGGATAGGGACCGGAAATTTTAGAAAAGTGGGATTAAAAAATGAGATTGTTGTCTGGGACACACTGTACAACAGTAAAAACTAAGCTTAGAATATTTTGTATGTATCAAAGGGAAAATGGCTTTTTCCCTTTGAAATACATATTCTAAGCTTGCTGTATCGTTCTGATTGGCGGAAAGTTGGAGGGCTCGACCAATGAGAGACTGACACTACGACCGGGTTTGAGTTCTCGAATTGATAGTTAAAGTGATTCAAGTCAGAAAATTTTCATTTTACTTGTTCGGGTTTCGGCAAAGACGAAGGGTGTTAAACTGTTTTTTCTCTCTCCAATTTTCTTCAGTTTAGTTTGGCTGATTGAAAATTTTAAATACCTTAATTAAATATGAAGTACTGGATTTTACTTTGTCTTCCGATCATCGTGTCAGCGGAAATTTTCTTTCAAGAAAAATTTGACGACGGTAAGCAAATCCTTTTTTTGGGTGTCCACCTCCTCTTTTTTATATTTTTAATAATTCTTTTTTGTAATCATGATTTTTTTTTGAAAAATGTTTTTATACAATGAATATGATTTACATTTGTAATGTGAATACTTTAATCAATGTTTATTGTCAATTTGTTGTACAGATACCTGGACAGAAAGATGGGTAACATCGAAACATGACGGCAAGACCTTTGGTAAATTTGAACTGACAGCTGGGAAGTTCTATGGAGATGAAAATGATAAAGGTGAGAATTTATTCAATTCATTGAATCTTGTAATGTCCATGGATATATTTTAGTTTTTATATTGTTTAAATACTTTTGTAGTTAATTTTATCATGCATATGCCGGCACGGCATGCCGGTCCCTACATATTTTTGCCATGTTGTCAATCTTTTTTTAAAATGTTCTTTGACATTGTTAATAGGTATTAAAACCTCTGAGGATGCTCACTTTTATGCTGTGAGTACCAAATTCCCTGAATTTTCCAACGAGAAGAAGACTTTGGTAGTACAGTTCAGCGTCAAACATGAGCAAAATATTGACTGTGGTGGTGGATACATTAAGATTTTTGACTGCAACTTCCAATCAGAAGAAATGCACGGTGAAACTCCCTACTTGCTCATGTTTGGCCCAGACATTTGTGGACCCGGTACCAAGAAAGTTCACACCATCTTTAACTATAAGGGAAAGAACCATTTGATTAACAAGTAAGTCACTTTATAGTACTTCAATTTGTATTACACTCATCTACAATTTTGTAGTTTATTATGTAGACTTTTTATCAAGTAAAAAAAACTAAAGCTAGAGTTTTACTTAACAAAATTTTTTAACTTTTTATTATAGGGAGATTCGGTGTAAGGATGACGTCTACACCCACGTTTACACTTTGATCGTTGAACCCGACAACACCTACCAAGTCCTCATCGATGGAGAACAATCTCAAGCTGGAAATCTTGAAGATGATTGGTCTTTCTTGCCTCCCAAGAAGATTAAGGATCCAGAAGCCAAAAAACCAGAAGATTGGGATGATAGGTCAACAATTGATGATGTTGAAGACAAGAAACCAGAGGATTGGGATCAGCCAGAAAACATTGCCGGTAAGGAGACTTACATTGTCATATTCATGCATTAAATATAACTACACAGTATACATATTTAATGTACTTCAGTTTCATATACAGTATTATAATTTTGATTATTTTATTTAAATTAATAGACCCAGACGCCAAACAACCCGATGATTGGGATAATGAGATGGACGGTATGTACAAATATCTGTTTTTTTTCGAAAACAAATATTTATTTTTGATAGCATATTAAATTACAAGTGTAGTTAATTTTTTACTCATAAACTTTTATTTTTTTTACTTTAACAGGTGAATGGGAACCCCCACAAATTGATAACCCTGCTTACAAGGGAGAATGGAAACCAAAACAGGTTAGTTTAAATTAAATCTCTTTTTTTAATTTATTTCTTTTTGTATGCTTATAAAGTACATCCTAAATACTTGTGCAGTACATTAAACTCATATAAAGACATTGCCTTATAATAAAATGTTTATTAATTGTTTATTTTAGATTGACAATCCTGCCTACAAAGGTCCCTGGATCCATCCTGAAATTGACAACCCAGAGTACACTCCAGACACCGAAATTTACCGTTACCCTTCTATCTGTGGTGCTGGTTTGGACTTGTGGCAAGTGAAATCTGGAACCATCTTCGATAACATCATCATTACAGACAGTACTGATGAAGCCAAGGCCGATCGAGACCGAGTTTTAGGCAACAGTGAAGCTGAAAAGAAAATGAAGGAGACTCAAGATGAGGAGGAAAAGAAGAAGAATGAAGAAGAGAAAAAGACAGACGATGATAAGCCAGATGAGGATGATGATGACAAGGAGGAGGATGAAGTTCACGATGAGTTGTAAATGAGTCGTATTTGTATTTTGAATGAATATGTGTGCAGGGTTTTTTATTGCGTGTCTTCTTTATTTATAAAATGAATGGATGGTTAGGGGAAAAAGTATTTGAAAAAAAGAGAAAATTTCAGAGGTAAATACAGCAAACAAAATTGTGCCAGTGCGAAATTATGATTTACTTCTTGTCAGTGTCTGTACTATGCGAGTGATTGAATAAAAGTCAAGTTTGATTTTCGTTTTGTTAAACAAAAAATTGTCATTCTCCTAAATTATTATTCCATCTATATTATCATAATTATCATATGTTCACTTAACTGTACTGTAGTGAGAAAAAACTAATCAGAATAGTATTTTAGGAAGTAGAGGCCAACGTCTTGTGATAAGAAATGCAAATGTTTATATTTTATATTGGTTCATGTAAGTACCTAGTCTTATTTATTTTTCCAAAATTAATACATTATTTGTACAAATCTTATCCTTTATCTTGTACAATTTTATACATAGCAAACTTTATTCACAATGAGGATAATATAACACAAGTAAAAAAAACATTTTAACATTATCTTCCTAATCTTCTTCTGTGTCTTGTATTCCTTCAATATATTTTTTAACTAGAGCTTTCTTTTTCAATTGAATTATACTATCTCTTATATAGTCCTGAGAGGGTACATTAACATAATAATTTCTAATCACACTCCATTCAAAATTAGATTTACAACCCGTCTCTTCCTCTAATTTATCTTCTAGTGGTTCTAAAACATTGTCATCATCACGATAGCCATAATAGTCTGCATCCACATCTCTCATGAGTTCTCCCCTAGTTTTACGAATTGGTCCTCCAATATCCGGTTCAAAGAGTTCTCGAACACCTATCAATTAAAAATAAAACAATATTAATTTATTTTTCACACTAAATGTACCCGTTGAAAAAACTTTAAAGTTCTTCAAAATAAATTATAAGTGTAGATGTACCCGGAAGATCTTTAGCAGCACCAAAATATTTATAGCCTCTCGTTCCTGGAACTTCTTTCCCCTCAGCATCTAACATTCTTGGACCATGTTTAGCAAAGTCTGAACCACCTAATAATTTTGAAAAAATATTTAATTTAAATAAACAATTTCCTAAAAACAAGAAATAGGAATTTAAATCCTTCATGTTTATTTACCTAATGCTCTTATCCGTCTTTCCCAATGACCCTACACATTACAAAAAATAACAAGTCATTCCATTTGTAATATATTTATTTAGACCAATAGAAAGGTACATAAAAAGAAAACAATGATAATATTTTACCTTTTCTCGTAACAACTTGTTAATTTCATCATTAAGATCCCTCAGTTTGAACTCTCCTAGACCGGCATTCTGTATTTGACTGACTTTCTTGGCAATTTCACGAATAATTTGCATTCTCCACTTTTCAGCCTCTGGTAAACTTTCACAAAGAGTGGACAGGTATGGACGTCTTTCCGGTTTGGCTCCACCACGTTCTTCGTCAAGTTTCATGGCATGCCACCGTGCCAAAGTGGTCCTTAAAAAATAAAAATAAAATCATGATAATTATTTTATTGAGCCAAAGCAAAATAAATAAATTTAGTATGTAAAAGTATATTTACTTACATGGCTTTCTCCGAGTTACGGGCCATTTTGTATTATTTCCTTTTTAAAATTGAAATGAGTTGAAACTGGAACCAAATGATGGTAAATATAGTCAAAATAAGTCAGGAATGAACAAAATTGCGGCGGACAGGAAGTGAAAAATTTTTTTTGGTGGATTCAAGTGGGCCCGCGCATTTTGACCGGGATTTACGCATAACGGCCAACAACTAAGGCCCAAGAGCATTTCTATTAAACAAAGGACCGGACAGCGGGACTTAGTTTTGGAGGTCGAAATTCTACGGAGTTTCGATTGGTTTTAATTACGTTCAAGTCATTACAATTATGACGTAATTACAGTATTTTGGTAAGTGTTTAGCTTGTTGTGTCTTTGTCGAATTTTGGGAAGACTACGATGACGGATATTAGGACTGTGTAGCATGTGCTAAGACAAAGGGAGAGAAAGAGTGAAATATTGTTCATTGTTTGTCAAGTCAAAAGGGACGAGGAGGAAGTGAATGGAATCCATTCAATGGATGCAAATAAAAATGTGAACAAGGCTCATCGTCATCGTCAATTTTACAAATATTTATAATTTACAGAGACAATGTCAGTGAATACAACGCAACCCCGTAAATTAAAGCAGAAAAAGATTAATCGTGGACGATGGACAAAGGACGAAGATGAGTTATTAAAATCTCTTGTTATCAAATATGGAGAGTCAGCTTGGCCAACAATAGCAACTCATTTTCATGACCGATCCGATATGCAGGTATGTCCATGGTGTCTTTTTCTTTGTTTATTTTTTTTGTCTAAAAAGTTTTTAGTAAAAACGTCATAGTATGTATTCCCATATATTTCCACAGTGTAGTACAAGGTGGACAAAGGTGTTGAGTCCCTCCTTAATTAAGGGTCAATGGACCAGAGAGGAGGACGACACTGTTGTTAGTCTTGTGAATAAATTGGGTCCCAAGAAATGGACATTGATTGCCCGAGCTCTTAAAGGAAGGATTGGGAAACAATGTCGAGAGAGGTGAAATATTTTTCTTCCATTATTTAGGAAATACAATCTGTTAAATATTTAAAATAATTTTAGTGTGGCATTCATAGGTAAATAAGTAAGTATTTTGTAAAATAATTTTATTTGTATTTTAAATTAAGATGGCATAACCATTTGAATCCCGATATCAACAAGTCCCCATGGACAGAAGAGGAGGATCGTATAATAACAGAAGCTCATACTCAGTGGGGTAACCAATGGTCCAAAATTGCCAAACTTCTTCCAGGTTAGTTCATTTTTATGTCTCATTTTTATGAAGATGCACAAAAAGTAATCTTTTATTGTAGCTGAATGTATAGTAAAAATTCTGTTAATAAAATTAACAAAATTTATCAACTATAAAGTATAAATAAATATTCTCCGGTAAATATTTAATTTTTACAGGAAGAACAGACAATGCTATTAAAAATCATTGGAATAGTACGATACGGAGAAGATTCACAAGTGGTAGTCACACAAAGAAGAAGGGGAAGACTCGGGAGGACAAGAAATTGAGTATCAAAATTGAGAATGTGATGGAAGACGACTCGGATAGTTTCAAATCATCAAAATTTATAGACGAAAGTAGTAATTGTGTATCCGACTCAGGTGTATTTGACAGTTATGTCTTTGATACTGTGAGTAAAGGAAGTGGAGTCATGGGAGAGTGGGCAGGTGTGTCTCACAAATGTAAGATTAATAATGAATGACATTGAAATGATTCTTCATTGTCTATATAATATTTTGTCATTTTTTTGTGATTTTGTAGTTAACAATAATGAGAACAAGGAGCCATCCGACATGAAAACTCCGCCAAATCATCCATTCACAAGGTCTTCAACTACACCCGTCAGCACCTCATCCAATAACGTCATCTTCAGTCCTTCTCTTTTCAATACTCCCCTTTTGACTTCATCTCCCAACTATTCATATGACTCCGTTTTGGAGACCCCTCAACGAACCGAGCAGAATCAATATGGTTTGTGAATCATATTTTTGTATTGTCATAATACTTGTACTATTATAAATATTAAATACATAAATGAGAAGATCTGAGTAATAAATTTTGATTTCAACTTTGTTTCTTTATTATAGAAATGCTGACTTCCCTAACATCGAAGACTCCAACCCCTCTCAAGAAGCCGTTAGCCGAGCTTGGAGCTCAGTCATTCCTCTCACCTCCAAAATTAGAGGATTTGGCTGACATCATTTGCAGGTAAATAATTCAGAAAAAGACAAAAAATAATATCCTTTACATTTATGTGTACAGTAAATATATTGGTACTTTTTTAAAAATTATGTCAACACAATGGTAATGATGAGATGATAATTCTTTGAATGTTAGGTATACGGAGTCCACTTCTCGTCCACTCTCTTCATCCAGCGAACAATCTAAATTCGAAACACCGAGCAAGACTCTACATGAGTCAATATACAGCCCACCGTCTTTTACGCACGAACTTCTTCTCAACCCCCCAGTGACCCCATCAAGAGCTAATTGTAGTGGCAGTGAAAATGGGGGAAAAGTGAAACCAAAGGCAGCCAAGAGGATTATGTTTGAAGATCAAACTAATTTTCATGTAAGCTTAGCGTTTTTACATTTTTCTTGCCCGTCCAATGTGTCACAATTTATTTTCTTCTAAAACTTCGATTCTTTTTTTTTCTATTTCTTTCTAATCTCACCATTTACTTAAGAGTTACTATTTTATATCAACTACAATTAATAAAAATAATTTTGTCCTTTCCTTCTAGTAGGATGAAGCAAAATGGTGGCGAATCGTCACTGGCACAACTATCGACCAAATGATACTTACTATTCAAGCTAAACGATACTTGAGTGAATGGAGTTAATCTTATTTGGGATATAGATTTTTAATTAATTAGAATAATATAATGTATATATATTCTATCATAATTTCGTACTTATTTATTCTTTGCCATTTCTTTCCTATATATGTACAAAGTATATATTTATATACACTTACATATAAATATAATCCTATACATAATAATTTTATTATTATAAATATAAGGAATAGAAGACAAAAAAAATTTGCACAATTTCCTACATTCATTGTAGTATCGTTCAACGTCTTGCGTTTTATACTTTAGAAACTGAACTTTAATTATGTACTTCGTCAGTGAACTATAAGTGGTGGTGGCTCTCAATATTTTTTTCTTCGGCCAATAAATTTTTAAATAATGTTATTTGTACAAAAAAAAACAACAAAAGGAATATTGTTTTAATTTTTTGATCTTTTATTCATTCATTTTTTTGCAATCGTATCAATCCAAAATTTTGTCATACTTTTTAATTAGTAAATATAACAAATAGATAGAATAATTGAGTTGATGATTATTAACATGTTCCAAATTGAGTGATACATAATAAATGTACATTTACATAAAACACAGTACAAGTACAAGATTTAAGGCAGTACAAGTTTTAACAAATTACATTTTAAAACAAATTGTAGTCTAAAATTTACAACAAAGAAATAGAGTATAAAAAAGAATCTGTTATTAATTTTATCCACAGTTTTTATAAAAATTTTATAATATACACGTTAATCCTTTTATCACACGTTGAATATTTTAAGTAGAATATTTTACAGTTTGTGGAGAACAATTTCTATATTTTATAAATGTTGTAAAACAGTCATAGAAAATATTAGTGTACTTTGATCAGTTTCTTAGATGATATGAAATATAATTAATATAATATTAATTATATTAGAATATATACAATATAAACTCTGTTTAATCTTTTTCTATTTAATACTATTACAGGTTCAGGTTGAGATTCTTTGTAGAATATTTTCTGTAGATATTTTGAACAGTTTAAAATATGTATAACATATCACAAAGAATACAATAAAACAATTTTATACCAAGTCAAAGCTGCTAAAAAAACCAACATTAAATGCCTTTTCATTTGTTCTTTGTTTTACTCTGGATTGGTCAAAGAAGTGATTTTTTTTCATAAAATCTAACTGACATTAAATTTATAAAATGGATTCTCGAGAAATATATTTTGCGAGGGCGAGGTATTTAAGGTACTTGAAAAGTTCAACAAGAAATGCTAGGAAGTTCCTAACTAGGAACTATAAGATAAAAGCCATAATCATTAAAAAGTATGAACATGCGTTGCCAAAAAAATGGAAAAGATAAACCCCTTAGTATAATGTTGATTCAACATGATTAAAAATTCTTGCAAATGGGACAAGCTAATAATATCTCAGGAATTTTTTTGGGCCTGTCTTGTAGCATCTTCAGCAGCTTTTATGTTGCCTTGTTCTATACCAAAACTTGAAATGACAACGTTAATTACACTGACCATGAATATCTGAATGGTTATCGCATTATTGAGAAAATCGGCCCTTGACCTGTCCTTATCTTTGTTTATATTGAGGGTTCCTATATACATAAAAAATTTATTAATTCACGAGTCCTCCAGTTTTGATTTTTTTATTTAGTAAATCTACAAATTAAAAAATGCTTGTCATAAAACTACGAAATAAAAGAAAAAATTTACCTATGTAGATTATTGAAATTCCTGTCGTCACCTGTTTTATCAATCAAGAGAAAAAAGGCTTTTGGTTAAAATATTCTTCAACTTTTAACTATATAAGATACAAAATTGTTTTATGTTTCTTTGAAAATTGGAAATGGTGGGGTTTGTACTGTAATAATACTGTAGACTGGCTAACATTAATTAGTAAGTAGAACTAAGCCATTAAAATAGGAATGGCTAACAGTATAAATTGTTGTTACAAATACTTTACAAGAAATCAACAATTTACTAATGTCATGATTATCTTTGTTCATGAAGGTACTAACATAGCAATTAAATAAAAAGCTTTATGACTTAAGTATTATTTACCTATTTTTTTCTACGTATCATTTGCATTCTCACGCAAGATTTTTATCAATTTTTAAAAGGCTGGACGAGCTAAATTATAAGAACCATGCTTGGACTCAAGTGCATGTCAATCGACTCAATGCCAAATATTTCACGGAAAATAATGACTAGGCTAGGAGACAATATTCCAACCCACAAATACACATAACATATTAATTCCTGGAGAAAGTAAAAAATTGATTTAACAAAAACATTATTTTGTCATGTCTCTAATTGTTATGATAGGATTATGTAGTTTACATAGTCATTGAGAGCTAGTATAAATATTTCTGGAATATTTATTTGATACTAAATATACGACTAGTTTGATAAATACAAAATCAGAATTGTACTACCTGTTTAAAGTAGGTACTACATATATACAAAATACACATTTTGAAAACTGAAAAAGTAAATTGGGGCGCAGTTAGAACATTGTGTACAGTAGTTTTCCCTTTATGTACACTATTTAAATATTAAATAAACTTTAACTCGAATTGAGTCGATTTTTAATAATGATGGAATGATGGCAAGGTCATCCAATTTTCCTCCAACTTCTCAGTATGAGTCATAATTTATGACCTAGGTTGTGACTATGACGTACCTAAGTAAAACAACTCATTGGGGAAATTTGGGTTAAAAATTCGTGTGTTCAAAAAATAGTTATCCATAATGGGAATTTTACATGATGACTGTTCAAAATAATACTCCACAGATTTGTATCAACTGAATAAATAACACTACTAAAGTAAATACTAAGAAGGGCTGGGAACATGGACGACAAAGGTTGGATCAAAAGCAGATATTAAAATATTTATCCCAGTCACAAGGAAAGATGAATAAAGTTGGAATTGATTCAGTAGAAGAGCCATATATTTATTCTCCAGTATATGGAGACGACAATCTTGCCCAGCCGACAGTGTCAATGCTAATAATCCTGCTAGTATCTGTTCCAATATTTTTATTATTTTTTTTATCAAACTATTTTTTAAAGTTTATAATCTTTTGCAGTCATTTTCCTTTCTCTCAAAAAATACTATTTATTTTGTACTGAATTTTAAAAATTAATTTTTCATGTGGAAAATGTGACAGAAAATATTTCTCAAACCCCACATTCCATCAAAAAACATTTATAAGGGTTATAAATTTATTAAAATCACTCACCTGAAGAATAATAGAGGCAGAGATGAGACTTATCATGAGAGTATAAAAAGGATGGCCCCCACCTGTCTGAAGTACCTGTTTAATTTATAATCAATTAGTAAAACTATAAAAACATTTAAGCCAAGTCAACAATTGACACTAGAAAATAATTAATTCCTATTAAAGATCTTTTATCATTTACATATTTGAGCTGGCTGGCATTCGCTGTGAGAAGAGCGATATCGAGCATTCCTTGGGCTATTGTCTTCTTTGTAGCATAGCGATTCATATTAATTGACTTGGAGCCAGACTATACAAAATAATGCATAATTAATCAATTTATTGTCATAATAAATTCGCAAACATCTAATGCTGGATTTAGAGTCGTGAGAATTCTCTTTCCCTTTCCCTTTGGCTTGCGAATTGACCATTTAGAGTTGCTCTTT
>JAQIVZ010000727.1:0-52067 GCA_034700945.1 Arrhopalites spinosus | reverse complement strand
TGGATACGACCGACGGGGAATTGAAGTCCTGCCCGACTTGACCGGGACTTTGCCTTTCCCTTGACCTTTCCTCCCTTACCACGTCCAGACATGTTTAATCAATGAGAGATTTTAAAAAAATGGTTTGAAATGTCAGAGCAATTCGTGTGAATGAAAATAAGATTCAGTGAAGAAATCCTTTTATAGTAGCTCTCGCGAGTAACGTGATGGGGTTGCGAGTAACGGAACAACTCCCGAGTAACGAGCAGATCCCTCAATCCTTTTGCCATTCACTTCAATGCAAGAACTTTCTCCCCCTGCGTCGACTGAATCTCAGAGAACGGACGTTGAAGAAACGGCTGTGCGGACTTGGAGGAGTCACATGCGAACCTCACAGAAACAGCCAGAAATGAAATTTCATAAAATTTTGAAGAAATTCGACTTCAAAATATGATATTCTGATGCAGAATTTTAGTAGATTTCATTCTGTCATATTTTTAAAAAATGTATTTAAGACCATTCACTTGAAAAATGACATTTAAAATAATTACAATTTAAACTTTTTAGAAATTTGTTTCAAAATTTGTACTTTTGATTCATTTAAATGAGTACAATTATTGTTTTTATGAAGTGAAATTCAATTACGAACAAAAAGAAATTCATATTTATGCAACTCTGGAAAGAGAAGTTTTAACAAGATGAAACATTCATAAATAACATGACTCATCTTTGTGAACGGGCATGACGTAAGTATATTTTACTGTTTTATTTATACGTTGGAAAAAAACGCAATGCAAAATATGAATTGTATGAGTTTTAATATTTAATGATAATTTTTTGCTCTTTGGAAAATGTGGTGGCCCTTAAAAGGGCCGTTGGTTCTTTTTGTTGTTTAATGCATTGACATGAAAAATCAAGGGTCAAATATTTAACCACCGAATCCGTAGAGGGTTCGGCCTTGTCGTTTCAGGGCATAGACGACGTCCATGGCAGTGACAGTCTTCCTCTTGGCGTGTTCAGTGTAGGTGACGGCGTCCCGGATGACATTCTCAAGGAAGACTTTGAGGACTCCACGAGTCTCCTCATAGATCAAACCGGAAATACGCTTGACTCCACCACGACGAGCCAACCGACGGATGGCGGGTTTTGTGATACCCTGGATGTTATCACGAAGTACTTTACGATGTCTCTTGGCACCCCCTTTGCCCAATCCCTTTCCTCCTTTACCTCGGCCAGTCATTTTTCAGAGAGAGAATTGACGAGTCTTGAATGAAGCAAATTCAAAGACAGAATGAATTACAAGAGAAAGCCAACGACGATTTTATACTCGAGAGTGCGGACGTTGCAGCAATTTTTACTCCGCTCTCGCTACTCGTTGCGTTACCCCAAAATTTCACCTGTTTCATTAGTTTAAATGCAATTTAAAAAATCCCTAAATTTATTTTGATGTCTTATGCATGTTTTCCTAGCTCCAAAACGAAGTTTGAGGGCCTTTATGAGAAAAATATATTTTTAATAAAATACTGGATTCTAGGCCTCCCTGCAGGGCCATGTGTATGTCGTTCAAAGTTTACCGCTGACGCTCTTTGGAGAGGGAAATTTGAAGACGGTCGTGTTTGTGGAAATTTTGTAGGAAGTTGGAATTTCAGTTGTCAATTATCTTTCAAAATAATTTGCAAGGTATGGCAGAAGCTGTTCCCTCAGCCTCGTCAAGAAGACGAGTTGTAGAGACAGATTTAGATGATCTCGCTAATGTTGAGTTTGAGACTAGCGATAATGTGGAAGTTTTAAAGTCCTTTGATTCCATGGGATTGAAAGAAGACTTGATTCGGGGTATTTACGCTTACGGTAAGTTTATTGTGAACAATTGACATTAAATTATCATTTCTTTGTTCTTTCAGTTGTTAAAATGTAGTTGGTATTAGCTTCATTGCAATTAATTGACAAGTGAATGTCAGAAAATGGTGCGGCCTTCACTCTTTTTTTTGTGAAAGGACCTTCCGGCGAGGGAAAAACTTGAGATTTTTTATAATTATCTAATATTCATGTTTTTTTCTGTTTCAAATTAGGTTTTGAAAAGCCATCAGCAATTCAACAGAGAGCAATAAAACCCATTATCAAAGGAAGGGATGCGATCGCACAAGCTCAGTCCGGAACAGGCAAAACAGCAACATTTTCCATTTCGATTTTACAGGCTGTGGACACTGCCATAAGGGAGACTCAATGTTTAGTTCTCTCACCTACAAGAGAATTGGCTGTTCAAATTCAAAAGGTATTTATATTTTTTATTCTTAAAAGTGGATTCAGACAAGTCTTGTTGGCTCATTAATTATGCATGTTTTTTGAAATGCTATTTTCAGGTTATTCTAGCTCTTGGGGACTACATGAACGTACAATGTCATGCTTGCATTGGTGGAACAAATCTCGGAGAAGATATTCGAAAATTGGATTATGGTCAACATATTGTTTCTGGAACTCCCGGCCGTGTTTTTGGTTAGTACATACCTATATACTCGTCCAATATTACTTTTACAGTGACCAAATTTCTCATCAACCTCATTTGAATCATAATACATGTATTAATTAAATATTAAATATACTACAATTTATTTATTCTCCATTTTTAGATATGATCAAAAGAAAATGTTTAAGGACAAGGTCAATCAAGATGTTGGTTTTAGACGAAGCTGATGAAATGTTGAATAAGGGATTCAAAGAACAGATCTACGATGTGTACCGTTACCTTCCTCCATCTACTCAAGTAAGTAGTCTTTTTATCAATTTATTTTATTTTGCTATTTATGTGTACATTGTGTACTTAAAATAATTATGCATTTGTGTATGATTAGGTTGTTCTTGTTTCGGCCACTTTACCTCATGAAATCCTTGAGATGACAAGCAAGTTTATGTCTGATCCCATTCGAATCTTAGTCAAACGTGATGAGTTGACTTTGGAAGGAATCAAACAATTTTTCGTTGCTGTTGAGAGAGAAGAATGGAAATTTGACACTTTGTGCGATTTGTACGATACTTTGACTATTACACAAGCAGTTATTTTCTGCAATACAAAACGCAAGGTGTGTTCTCGTCAATATGAAATTCTTTTGTGGCCTTTTCTCTCTTGTTTTGTGAATATCTTTTGTATTCTTACCTAATGTTTCATTGGTAAACTTTTCTTTTTTTCCAGGTTGATTGGTTAGCAGAGAAAATGAAGGAAAATAATTTTACAGTCTCCTGGATGCATGGTGAAATGCCCCAAAAAGAACGAGATTCTATCATGAAAGAATTCAGGAACCAACACACGTAAGAGCAATCACTTTATACATCTTATCCATACTTTGAACGCATAAATAGTAAAAAAGGATGATTGTTAATTAGACGCTTTTATTTTTTATTATTATAGACGTGTTCTCATCACAACTGATGTATGGGCTCGGGGAATCGATGTACAACAAGTCTCGTTGGTCATTAACTATGATCTACCTAATAATCGAGAATTGTACATCCATAGGATTGGTCGTTCAGGTCGATTTGGACGGAAAGGTGTTGCAATTAACTTTGTGAAGGAAGATGATATCCGTATCCTTCGTGATATTGAACAGTACTATTCCACACAAATTGATGAAATGCCAATGAACGTGGCTGACTTAATCTAAGCATCAACTGATTTAGAGTTTAAAGCCTTTGACGACAAGACCCAGACCTCCAGACCCCTTGTTTTTATGAACAAGAATGAATTGATGTCAAGTTATTGTAAAGAAAGAATGAGAGGAGCAGACCAGTTTAGGAGGGAGTACCTCAGTATTGCAGTTGCAATTTGAAGTCAGATTGTTTATGATCATGATATACATGATGACATATTGTACATAAATCTACGAATAATTACTCACTTTCAGATATATATTTATCGTTTTTCAAATATGTATGTACATATATAAATAAATAAACTTTCGTTCTTTCTTTGTACTCCTACACTGGGTCGTCGTCTCCCATTGGTTTTTTTCGATATCCATTATTCCTTTTCAGTATTATCATTTATTCACAAAATTATATTTAAGTTTGGTTATTCTTTATCATGTAAAATCAAAACTGTCAGGATGTATTGCGATTGCAGGTGTTCTGAATAAAATGACAGTTTTTTTTGTACATGTCATAAAGTATTTTTCAATCAGTAGGCAAGTGATAGCACAAAAAATAAGTGTAGATTACTAGTGTAAACAGCTTTAAAAAGTATTTTATACAAATGACATGTTTAAAGTTTTGTATTTATTTTGCCCTCTTGCGCAATCATATTTAATGGTCTACTTTATAGAAAAAACGGAAATAAAAAATGTTGCTTGTTTTTCATGACGATAAGCATTTTTTGAGAATTATGACTACGTAAGTACTTACTTGTAACTATGCAGTTGAGTGATAGTAAAAGTTTTATCTGTTTCATCCAGTACTGACACATCAATAATTTCCTCTCAATACTTTTTTTTGTGTGATTATCCATTTGTCATTCATATTTTCAATTAGTAATAATAACCTTGTCCAGAGGAAATAATAATATTATGACTCCTACGGAGGATTTGTCAGTGAAGACCATTGCAAATGAACTTGTGGACAACATTTTTGACTTGGCTCTTAATTACGTCTATCACAATACTATTCCTCGACAAATTGAGAGTAAAGAAGAAATTTTGATCCCTGTGACTGATGACGATGACTTCAAGGTGGAAAACAACAATCATAATCGTTTGAATTTGAAAAGTTCTATCAATAAAAAACCACAACTGAAAGATGGGAGAAAACGAAGTGTTCAATTTGACCCAAAGTTCATTAAAGGTCATAATAACTTTTAATAATCATTCTGAATTTCCAGTTTTAAAAATTGGGTAACTTACTTACAATACTTCATTTATTTATGGTTGAATAGACAGTATAGATGATGATGTGCCTTCAAATCAACAAACAACGACGACGACCGTTCAATTTACTGAGATAAAGACTGAGCAAAATAATATTAATACAATGGAACAAGAAACAACCCAATTTTAGAATCGTACTTCATATTCCCATTTTTATTTCATATTTCGTACACAAAAAGAATCAGATAATTATACTGCGTAGATTATAGTAATAATTTCCATATTATTTCGTGTTGACTTACCAAAATTTCAATTGGTTGACAGTTTGACAATAAAATGAGCACATTTTTTTAAAAAAAATTAAAGTATAAATATAAATTTTGAATCAAACTGATAACAAGATTATTATTATCAAAATTATTTCTTCTGTTGTTTTGCTGGCTTCACATTCGTTTCTGGTTTCACGTGCAATTCCTTTAACTCTGGTATCATGCTAGTCAATTCCTGTTCTGTCAAAGTGAAATCGGAAGCAGTCCATCGTTCTCTCAGTGCCAACAATATCGATGTTACTCCTCGACCTATTCAAATTGACAAACATAAGTAAACTATTTTATGCATATAAATTAATTTAAATTATAATAATTTATACTTATGATTCATGATACTTTTATTATAATAATGTTTGAATGCCTCATTTCAAAAGATGATTTCAAATGACAACTGACCTGTAATTCCCCTTTCCAATATCGCATGACCACTAACAGGAAATTTTGGTAATTTCCATTCCTGTAGTTGTTTTAGCAGTTCTAAGTCACATTTATACTTTAGTAACTCTTCAATATAAGAACGAAGAACAAGTACATTGATCTGAGGGTTCACTAATAGCATGGATTGATAATACCTAAAATTAAAAAAGGTCAAAGTTATAAACTAGGTACTTACATATAATTATTTCCCTTTTTATTTGAGTACAAAGATTAAAAATACGCTGTATTTCATACAGTAAAACTTACTTTAATGTATCATCGCCTTCTATCTTGACTCGATTTTCAACAAGAAAAAAACAAAGGTCTCGTTCAAATGTACTCAATTTTAGTCGTGCATGCATAACTACAACCTAGACAAATAAAGTAAAGAACATGCAGTACCATTTTAAAATTAAACGTGAAGAAGATTTTATGAGATTAGAATTACTTTTATATTTTAAATTATTAGTATTTCATATAAAATAAAAAGGTATAATTTGAAATCTTACATCTTTCTCGCTTCGCAGTAAAGCACACAGAGCTGTGGCTGCATTAATTTGTAAATTGAGAGACGTGAACTTTTCCCTTAGTATTTTGAATTCCTCAATATTGGGATCCTTGGGCATACCCATGTGTATTCCCACTCCAACTTCTAACATTGTTGGAACGAGTTCCACTGCATGATTCCCCAACAAAATTTTCCTAAATTCAGTCCAAAGTCTTTCACCAGAAATTTGTTTGAGTCCATCAGCATTTTCTCGAATGGCTTTTAGTGTCTTCTCTTCATGACTGGCAGGTTTGGAAGTGGGTATTATCCTTCCATAGAATCTAAATAGAATTGTCGTATATAATTTAAATGTATTACCTAAAAACATAAATGGCACGAAATAATTTGATTATTTACCGAAAGTATCGGAGAATCCGTAAATAGTCCTCTTGGATACGATCCGCAGGATCACCCACAAAGCGAATAACCAAGTTTTTAAGATCTTCCATCCCATTGAAATAGTCATAAACTGTGCCGTCTAAATCTATTGAACGGAATTTATTTATGATAAAATTGACATTTTAAATTTCAACAAGAAACTTTTAATGGAGGATAAGTCAAAAATTATTATTATTAGAATACAAAAATTACCGAGAAACATGGAATTTATGGTCAAGTCTCTTCGTCCAGCATCCAGCTCCCAATTTTTTGTAAACTCTACTTCAGCATGACGACCATCCGTTGACACATCGATTCGAAGGGTTGTAATCTCAAAATTTTCCTTGTCATTAATTCTTGCCGTGATTGTTCCATGTTTTTCACCCCTCATATTAATCATTCGAATACTCTCACGCTCAAACATACTCTTCATTTCCTCTGGAGTGGCTGTTGTGGCAAAGTCAATGTCTGCTGGCTTCTTGTCCATGAGTAAATCCCTGAAATAATTAAAATAATTTTACAAATACACCATACACACATTCAACTACAATACTAGCCAAATTAATACACATTTTGCTCATTCTAAAAGAATTACCTGACAGCCCCACCAGCCATTCTGATTTCATATCCATTTTGAGTGAATAATTTTGACAATGTGAGTAACTCGGGGGTGAACAATGATTTGTAATGTTCACTGTCAAGCTTCATTGTTCTTAAAAATCCCTTGTATATTTTCGGATATCTTGTATGTCTCTCCGGAGGACTCGCTGCTTTTGCAGGATTGTAAACTGTACTACTGGTACTGTAAGCCTGTAAATTACAAATCGTTAGTCAAGTCATACTCCGTCATGCATTTAAATATAAAAAAAATATTTGTACCTTTTGTAATAATTGGAACTCTACCCTCAGCCCTGTCTTGGTCAATTTAGAACTAACTGAAAATCTACAAACTACCGATGAGAGTAAATTGGAAAAGGGCAACATCTATACTCAATTATTGATGATGAAATAACCCAACGAACTTTTATTTACAAATTTTTTCATGCAGAACGAACATGCACCTTTTTTTTACCGGAATTCAAAATTTAGTCAGCCGCTCTTAGTCAAGGATAGCCACAAAAATAATAATTTCATCAGAATTAACTTTTTCTTCTTTTCCTATTTTTAAAAATTAAATGAACATTTAGTCAATTTATGAACATGTTTCATTGGACAAATTTTGACTGTCTACTATTATCAGCCATTAAATGGTAGTCCAGGAGGAGAAAGAACTCATTAGTTTGGAGAGATGTAGAATAAAAATGCTCCGACTCGACAGTTTGGACCCTTGTTCCTTCTTTTACCTCGATGTAACATGACCTTAATGACAAGGACCAAAAACCAATATCATATATTATAAAGGAGCTTGTTTAGAATCCTGCACGTGTTCCATCTCTAGCTCTCTCTCTCTCTCTGGGGTGAAAAAGGGTCCCCTCGACTTTTAAGTAGAAAAAGTCAAACCAAAATCATTATTCAATGATACTTTATGACTATATGAGTGACACTTCGGTACACACACTGTTGTGGTCATACATAATAATATTAATAATAATAATATGATGGTCCAATTATATATCTTTACTTGTATTTATAGTCTTGTACTCAAGTCCATAATCTCATCTTTCTCCCTTGTCCAACCCCCACACAAGGAAACCACAAAGTCCTCACCATCCTACACCTCTCTTGGCCATATAATAATATCCTCATCTCACGTACATATACTAAATCCTCTCGTTTACAATAGAAAAATAAACTGTCTCAATTTCAAAGTCGGCAAGGTCCAGTGAGGAACGCCTCAGTCTTGCTCTTTTCTTGTCCAGAAAATCCTCAGATTCAAATTCAACTGAAGGGCCCTTTCTCTCCAGCTCTAGCCCCCTCCCCCGTATCAAGTGACATGGTCACATTTTTAACTTTTTTTCAAATGTACACCTTCAGCCATTCTCCTCCCTAGTTTCACATAAGAAAGTGAGACTACAGATACAATGAGGCCAAGTTTATTTTACACTGAAATAATTGTAAATTCACAACACTTTTTGTCTGTCTTAGACTGAATATTGAAAATTTTGATCATTTTTCTTTAAAATAATTGAATTTTTAT
This sequence comes from Arrhopalites spinosus, assembly GCA_034700945.1. Lineage (NCBI taxonomy): Eukaryota > Metazoa > Arthropoda > Collembola > Symphypleona > Arrhopalitidae > Arrhopalites > Arrhopalites spinosus. The sequence goes on along the minus strand of JAQIVZ010000727.1, from coordinate 43,430 downwards.
AAAATGACTGAAAAACATAAGCAAAACTGATTAAAATAAGTTTGTGTCGACTCCAATTGCATAAATTGAATAGAATACAAACTATTCTGTCTCACCTTTTGACCCAATCTGTACGGCTATTGATTTCCAACTGTCAAATTTGACAAGGCTTCCATTTTCTCCCTCTCCCTACTTTAGTCTACTTTAAATATATAACACATGTAGATTAAGGACTCTGGGCTATATGACAAAAATTAAAAAATGAGTAGTATGGCACTTGGCAGGTACATTGGAAAAGTTGCTCCCTTACATAATTGAATATTGAAGGAGGAGGAGGGGAATGAAGAAGCTAAATATTCATGCTCGTACATATTCTAGTCCTTCCGACTGTACAATGACACCTCTCAAAAATCTTGGTCTCTCTTTCTTGTATCATTTGATGCTTTCCGCTGTTTGATAATATTGAAAAGTACATGAAACTTGTGTAACAATCTCTCTCTCTCTAGTGTTATATAGACGTTTATATAATGTAGTCCATTTTTAAAAAATAACATCTTTATTTAACATGGTGTTCATGTGATTCTAAGAAGGTCTGTCAGTGACTGGGGTCCCCTTGATACTGTGAAACTTTTTTGATCCTTTCTTTCACAAACTTTTCAATTTTGACTTACCCCACATGTGTTTCCTCTTAAGTCTGTCTCTGGAGATCTGAGTTGATGATTGTCCTCCACAGACTCAAAAACTCTTGTCTCATCGCCCCTTCTTCTTCTTCTGTCCTCAATTATTTGTCTATCCAAAGTAAGTAGAGTACGAAGAGAATATTTTCATAGTATAACACTTCTCAATCCTCAACCATCTTTCACAATTTATTATCCAACTCTTTTTCTCCATGACCTGGGACAATCAAGTACCCCTTTCAAAAAATAGGCTACACTCATAAAAACTAAGATTACACAATTTTCATTAAAAATGCTCATTCTGTGTCTTAAGTCTCCTCCTGTACAAATGAGAGAGAGAGAGAGTCTACAATCCACAACTTTGTGAATTTGTGTTTTCGGAGGTTCCTAAAAGTGTGGGCGAGTCAAGGGGGTGTTTGTTTGTGTGTGCATGGCTATGCTTTATGCTTCAATTCTAACTTAACTTATTACTCTCTCATTTATTTGTCGTACAAGTTTAAACAAGTAAAATTTAACTTTTTGCAAATTCTCACAAATTTTCCTTTAGGAGGAAACTCTTGAAAATTAAAAAAAATGGAAGATACTTAGAATGAGAGTTGAAAATTGAATGAATAATTTTAGTTTTGAAGGATGATTTAGATGGTGAACAAGATGGCCTTGATCTTACCTCATCTTCATCTTCTTGGCGGTGTAGACAGACTCAAAAGGGGACACAATAAGCAAGAGAGAGAAAAAAAAGTATAGCCGGAAATTTCAAGTAAAATTGTGGTTGACAGAATTGTGAGTTTGGTTGTAACAAATCGAATTCAATTAGAATCTGGACTTTGGGGGTAATAGCTTGTCTGTACAAGAATTTCTTTATACATTTTTGACGACTATGCAGATGAGTCAGCTGATGAATTGGGATCATCTCTATTTCTCTACATATATACAATTTATAGGTATTAAAGTACTCTCTCTTGAGAGTACTTGAGAAAAAAGGGGCTAAGAATACAACAGTGAAGAATGCTCATCCAAAGCACATGCAACTCTCCTTTTTACTCTACGACAAAAAGACGGAGAGGATGACATTTGGCAGTTTGAAATTGGAAAAAGTGGAGAGAGAGAGTGTGTGTGTATAATATTTTTTGGTTGTGAAGAAAATGAAAGCTTCCGTTTGAGCATCTTTGATCCGGCCCGACGTTCCCACTCTGATTTACATCTCTCTCTCCTTTGCGGCATCAGCTCACTCATTTAAAGCCACATAATTTTTTTTATCTCTCTTGGAACAAGTCAGGGCTCGAGAGAGAGCTAAAACCCCGAAATAAATCCCGTAACATCAAGGGGATCATTATTTGATCTTTTTACATTATACTCTACATCTTCCTTCTTCCCTTCATTTACTCCCATCTCATCTCCAATCTCCACAATCTTTCCCCCCCCCCCCATCATCATCATTGCAGCATCTTGTACACTCAAAATTCATCATAAAATATTTATTTAGCATAATATTATTTAAATATTACTCTCACTCATTTTCCTCTCCTGCAAATCTTCAAATTTCAAATTTTATCCTCCTTCTCCCTCCTCTCAGTCTACAGTCCAGTTTTTTTTGTATAATAAAGAGAGAGAGAGATTAAAACAAGAAAAAATTAAAAAAAAGTTGGAAGATGGTTAATCGAGAAGGGAGAAATAAATCTTGTAAAATTTCTTGGGTCGGGAGGGGGAACTGTTTCTATCCATCGAGTGAGTGGCAAAAGTCTCGACAATTCTTTTTTGGTGTGCCAGGATAGATGAATGTCTTGAGTCTGTGATATGTTAAGCTTTGTGGACAGAGGTATGTCAGTACAAGAATCTATGGCCATGTCTATTTACTTTACTCATTTACATGCGTCTTCATGACTATAGAGTCACATACATTATACTATAGAATTAGTTGAATGGGGTGAGAGAGAGAGAGAGTCAAGACGAAAAATATAGACTGTACAAAGGAGAAGAGACTGGAGAGATTGTAGACTGGGGAAATTGCATTCTTTACGCAATTCTGAGTGTGAGAAATGGTGGATCTAGTGTAGATTTTGTGGGACGACCAAAGAAAAACACAGACACCTCTTGATTAATGAGCCATTTATTCTCTAGCACCACAAAACTCTCTACTTTTTTTTTGATTGACTCTCTCTCCAGTCTCTTACAATAGACTTGTCTCTAAATCCAAGTCTTCTCTCTCTCTTGTGATTTGTGATGGTCTATAATTAATAATATAATTACCCTCCTAAACAATCATAAACATTTATCCTCTCAAAAATTATCAACTTTTTTTTTAAAAAAACAGTTAAAATTGTATTTCTCCCTAAAATTCTCTCTCTCCCTCTCTAGTTCATAGTTTATTATTATGGATTTTTCTGTGTGTGTCTCAATTGAGAAAATATTTTTTTAAGTGACATTTTTGGGAGAGGAAAAGACAATGAGAAAAAGAATTAAGAGATGAGAAATGTAGGGAAAGTAGCAGAGCATGTAGGAGAGAGGCCGTGTGTGGAGGGGGGCAAAAAATATGTGTCTGTACAATTTACAAAATGCATATTATTAGTACTCATACACACACACACACAAAGAGAGAGAGAGAGAAATGGAAGAGAGTCGGCAAGGGAAATAAAATGGTAGTTATGGTTCAATAAGACACATAAGATGCTCACGATCCCAAACTGCTATTAACGTGATTTGCATTCCGTAACTAATTTTTGACAGAGAACATCTTGTTCTCCATCGAAGATGAGCACAACCATGGCAAACACTTTCCAAAAGAGAGAGACAAACGCCTACAAACAAACAAAACATAATAATCTTGTATCATAGAATTCACAGAGAGAGAGAATATCAAATAGAAAAATCTCAAAACATGGCAACAAGTCTACAACATGTGGAGACTGGAGAGTGATGCTGATGCCAATGACAATACGCGATAAAAAAACACATCTTCAAGACAGAGGATAGTACACATGCAGAAAATAACTTTTACTACCCATATGTCTCTCTCTCTCTCTCTCTCTCTCTACATCTTCCAATGTACTTTGAGAGTTTTCTGATTCTATCTATGAAGATTTTTAAATTCTCACAAATGAAAATGACCCAACTTTTACCAATTTCCATTCCAAATTCACCAAAAGAAAAAGAAAAAGGGCCATGAGGGAGATGGAAGAACAATGCCATGGTGTCTTATAATAGAAAAATGTAATATAGTCGTCGGGGATATGAAGTGACAGGAAATTTAAAAAGATTCCAAGTTCAAGAAAGACGAGGGCGGAGAGTTTGTTTTTTTTCTCTCTCTATCTCCAACTTCCAATTCTGACTCTACGTGTGTGTGAAGGGAACAATTCCTGGCCAATTTGTGAATTTTTGAGAGTTGCCAAGTTGAGAAACGCTTCATCCGTCGTATTCTAATCGACTCTAAATTCAATTTTTTCTTTTGTTCTCCGGCATCCTTATGCTAATTGAGGGGATCCGAAAAATGCCCGATGGGACTCACCCCAACACCACCGAGAAAACTTTTACAAAGAATCTTGTCAAACACCATCCCCACACTTTCCAATTCTTCTTCTCCCTAGATAATCTTCCCCTTCCCCCCATTCTTTTCTTGTACACACTGACTGATGATGATGACTCATTTAATCTTTTTCTGGAGGAAAAACTTCTAGTCTTTTATTTTACCACCCACATGAACCAAACAAAGTGCAATTCTTTTCCACTTTCCAAAGATGAGAGAATTCAATCCAATAAAATTTTACAGTTTTATTATTTAGTACATTCCAAAATATTTTATGAACAAAATATTCATAAAAATTTGATATCACTTAAATAATGTGGAGACTACACACTATTGAGGAGCAAAGCGTGCCGCTTGTAAGAATTGAAAAAAGAAAACAAGTTGACAGTTGACATGTTTTTTTACTAACGATAAGAATAGAGAGAGACTAGAATAAAAAAAAGAATAGATTTATCATTGAGCTTTGTGGGATTGCATTGGCCATTATAATAATAATTGGCAGGGAGAGCAATAATAATATTTAAAAGATGAAAAAAAACGAGACCGCCTCCCTCTTAAATCATCAATTTCTCTCTCTCTCTCTAATGTGCAAGTACAGTCACAATCAGACTACAGAGAATTATTATTCCATGTGACTTTTCTTACACAGAGATTTCATACCAGTCCTCCATTATAAGCCCAATTAGAGCAATTTAATACAACATGAAATATTTTTCTCGTAAATTTTTTTCTCTCTCATTATAAATGAATACAAGGTAAATTCAAGTCTCAAAAATTTTACAGGTAAAAAAAAATTACTGGTACCCGCTCGTACTCTGTACAATTTAAGATGAAAAAATCAAAGCTAATTTTAGTATCTTTGCAATATATCCTGTACTAAAGATATTAACTGATAGACAGTTGAGATAGCAAAAGAAATTTTTGTCATAGGTGAAGTTGGGTTGGCGGCATAGCTTTTGTAACTTTTTTTTTTGGTTCATGGGATAAAAAAGACTTAGACTTGTAGATCATATATGGAGTCTTTATTTATTTAAAGTGAATGTATTTAGAGTCAATATTACAGAGTAGTTAATTTTGGTTTGGGACATGATTTTTTCCCAATTTTTTCCTACCTCCATCCGCTTCCAGTCTTGGTTCCCTATAGACTTTACTAGAGAGAGAGAGTTGTACATTGAGAGGGCTGATGTATGGCCAAAATTGTCATCTCTTCCTCGGTCACAAATCATCTTTATGCTGACGACTGGATGCGGATTCTCTCTTTCTCTTAAATTCAAAGAAACTTCCAACTTTATAACCCGTTGCAAAAACAACATTTGCTCCGCTTCCTTTAACCTTATACCCAAAACCATTCATTCCCTCTCATCTTTTTTACCCTTATTTCTTACATAGTTTACATACAACAAGAGCCCGTACATATTAAAAATAGTACACACTATCATGTTCAAGATGATGATACTACTAGTTAGGAGTTTCTACCTATGGAAAATGCTCAACTTTTATATTTATAGTTGGTAGCTGTGCTTCATTGCCATTCATTCAATATTCATATTAGCTTCATCTTCAACATCTGTTAAATTCCCTATATCCCCTCCCCCTCCTCCTCCTTCAGCTCTCATTCCTTTCCTCGTATGCCTCTCTGTAATTATTATTAATTTTATTCTTCCTCCTTCTCAAACACACGCACACCATCACCATCCAGCCATGTACTAAAATCTCTCTCCTCCTTCAACTTGAGATCATGCCTTCACGTGACTCTTAATATTTTCATGTTGTACACGTTTACGGGAGAAATTTCTCCTTTAGACAGACGACGAGGGGGAGGGGGGCAAAAATTATTCAGAAACTTTGTCTGTGTTGTAATTGTAGAGAGAGAGAGAAATATATGGATAAAAGATGAATAATTGGGCTGATTCTTTTGGATGACGGTTCGTTGGTTTTAGTTGTGGTTTTGACTGTGTAGAACATTTATGTTTAGTCTTTTTTGTGAGAGTGTTTTTACCATGAGAAAGTGTGTTCTTTGGGGTCTATCTGAGAGAGAGACAGGGTTGAGTCAGTGTAGATGAGGCAGATCATGTATGTGAGATGCCATCATTGTACTTTATGTTCCCTTTTTCTGTTAGTCATTCAATGTTACAAGTCATTCCACCACATGCCATTTCATCTTTTGAACAAGAAGAAAGTCTCAAATCTCTTGTCTCTCTCATTTTAATGGAGAGAGAGTTTTTTTAATAGGATTTAGGAGATGGATACATTATTCTATCATCGATGGATACAAGATATCAGACTATTTCACGCTAAATGATTCCACACACAAGTTTTGGTCGAAACGACCTCAACTTTTCTCTGATCTGTATACTCGTACATACAACAGAGATACTTTTCTCAATAGAAAAAAGGAGAGTGACATTCCCCCTCTCTCGTATAAATTTTTCTCAGCTGATTCCATGGCAAACAGATGAAATCATTGCAGAAGAGTCTCTCTGGCTCAGACTGTCACAAATAAAAGATGATAAGACATTGCTGTCAAGGGCTACATGGACAAGAGATTCGTACTTGTGACACTTTAAACCTTTTAACAGTCTTTTATGTATGTTAGAGTCGAGTATGTATAGTTACCAGATACTAGTTTTGATCAGTAGAACATAAGACAGAAGAAGGAAAAGATTGAAAGTGTCATCCTGAGAGAGAGGATCTTGATGACTTTGTGCGAAAGTTAATAAGTGAAATATTTCTCTTTTCATTCGTTAGAAAAAGTAATTTATGAAGTCTCATAATAATAATATGTGTCATCATTTTAATCTACATGAATTCTTCCAACTCCTCATTCTTGTCAATGTCAATCTCTACAGATGGATCCGTTTCCGCAAATTCTTGTTTTTGAGGAGGTATAAATATTAATTTGAAATCAAAAGTAATATTTTATTATTTTTTTTACATTTTATATTTGTAAATAATTCAATTAAAAACATTTGCTCAAAATTATTGAAATGGTTCAGTTGATTTTAATTTAAATCGGCATCATATTATTTTTATACAGTTAATCTCCCTGCTCATCATTGTACAGATAACTGTAATATTTAATTGTCTTTGAGTTTTGAATTACAATTTGGACAGTGAAATGAGGACAGAAAAATAGAGTCGAGAAAAAAAGAAGAATTTTGAGACAGGTGAGTCACAACAAATAAAAGGAGAGATTGGTTTAGTCTTTGTGCCAAATAAATATATAAATTGCAAGAATACTTGTATTTACACACACACACAGAGAAGAGTACTAGTATAATGATAATAATGAAGATTAGAAAAAAGAGAGAGAATATTTTTCCTTAAAATAAATAGTTAAATGCCGTAGAAAATCTCTCAACATTTTTGTCCCTTTGGCATTTTCCATTTGGAGTTTAGTATTACATTTTGTACAAACCGATTTCAATCTTGTACAACTGAAATGTTTTTCTAAAAATTCCACAATCCAATTTCAATGCAATCTTTGTTGATCCGACTCTGTGAAGAGAGTTTTTTCGGGTAATTCGGTGGATTCAAAATGGTATTACAACATAACACATATACAAAGTCTGGCAAGAGGATGACGACATGTTGACTCAAATCTGACATGTCAGTCGGGTGGATGGGTAAGAATTTGTACTTTTCTCCTCGCCAAAGATGTTATCATTTTTTGTCATATAATTTGTAATTTAGTCTTGATCATGAATGATTCACTCGTGCTCTTCTTGTGTCATCTAAACTTATCTTTTCCCCTCTTATTTTCTCCCATTCCTTTTTTTACATCTGTCTCGTCCTTCTTTTCTACTTTTTTTCAAAAAAAGAAAACATTTACAATTTAAAATACAATCAAATTGTTTTAAATTATTTTTTTCACAACAAAATTAAAATTAATTACTGTTTTTTATTATCTCTTTTTTTATTCCAAGTAGTAAATACTTTATTCTTTGTAGAAAAACTCAAGACAAAATTTTAAATGATACATTTTTATTAGTTTGTCCATATTTTGTTACAGTTTTTTTTCCAGGAGTGTCTTCTCCCCCTTCTTCCTCTCTCTGTAATGACTTATGACCTAATCATATTGGAAAGTCTCAAGTTATAACCCCTGCCCCTCCTGTTTCGTCTTCATGTTCCTTCTTGTCCTCGTACTTGTACTGGAGTACTGTAAGTTATGATAGGCGATAAGAAATTTAAATTGAATTTTAAATTTCATACAAAAACTTTACTCTCACGGAGAATCGACTTGGTAAAATATTTAAATATCTCTCTAATGTACATAATTCCGAGAAGGGAGAGACCGAGGACAAAAAAATAATAATTTTTTTGACTTGATTCGAACTTGTTAGACAGCACGACGACACAATTCTACATACAAAATAATATGTAAGATATATGTAATGAGAGTCGTTTAAAGTAGAGAGTAAAGTATTACATAAAAAATAATATGGCTTTTTTAAAAGAAACTATGACGAAACAAAGGCAACTACAGATACTAATGTTAGAAAAGGGTTGACTTTTACAAATGGGGAAGGGGTGCCTCGGTGGAAAAATGAAGATGAAAAAATGAAGAAATGTATTCGTAAAATAGTGTCGGGCGGTCAGCTATTGAAATGTGAGTCGTATTTCTTTTACCCTCCGATTGTATATAATAATAATATATTATCCACCGACGACACTGTCGGTTATTACAGTCACAGCTTTCATCTATCATCACTCTTGCCTTATTCCCATTCTCTGTGTAATCCCATAGCTTTATTTTCATCTCTCTCTCTCTCTTGTGGCCGTTTAGTATTCAGTCCTGTGTCAATTTTAAATGCTCGAACACGATCTTATTCATTCATACACATTCTCTATATGTATATAGACTACAGTGACTATAGACTCTAGACTATAAATTCTTTCGTTCATCTCATCATAAAATTATTTGTCCACATTTAACTCCCTTCCTTTCCTTGCCACACACTCCCTCCCAATTGACATTTATTTTAAATTTAAATGATTATTCATTTGAATTATTTTAGACTATTTCTTCATTCTTTAAATTACTGAACTATTAATGAAGTTTTTATAACAAAAAAAAATGGGGGACTCTGTACAGTATGCATGAACAATTTTATTTTTCTGTGGAGAATTTAAAAAGGGAATAAAGTCACAATATAGAAAAATGAGGAAAAAATGGTTTGTGCTTGATAAACTAGCCAAGAATGTATGGGGAGGACTGTGTCACAAAAATGAATGGAAGAGATCATTAAATTGACTAAATGGACTTAATGCGGAAATAAAGTTGGGAGGTTGAACCATTAAAATTATTATTATTGCGTCAATAATCTCAATCATAGAAGAGAAAAAAAAGATTACAGTTAAAGTTGAATCATCTTATTCTTCACTTCAATTTTTTAATTTATCATTTCATTCACCACCAGTAGAAGTTTATGTTTAAAAATAGTAAATTTAATTTTGAAAATCCACAATTTATTCTCTTGACCAAACATTGGTACATAAATTTTCAAGTTGACTTTGGAAAAAAAAGAAAAAGTGTCAAGAGTACATAGAAATATGTACAGCCAGCTACTGCTAGCCAGTTTGAACATAATCTTGAGCTTTGACGGCAAGAGTTTTTTGGACTATATAGTTTTAAATTGTCTTCTCAAGAATTCCCTCTGTCTTGTTTGCTATTGTAGAAATAGAGAGAGAGAGAAAAGGGAGGGTAAATGTGTAGGAGCCTTTAGTTTTATGTTGCTGGTCCTAAAAGTGTGTGTAAGATTTCGTAGTAAAAATCTTTATTAGACTTTTGAGTTTCAGCTGGAGAGGATCAAATGACGTCGGTAAAGTTTGTGAGGTCTCAAGTCTGACTGTGGGTCTCTTTCCAACGTCAATTCTAAATCCATGCCCAACCACAATAAGTTCATTAAATAACAACAACTTGTTTCGTTTTCCTTACTCAGCTCTTGATCAACTTTTAAAACTACAAACTACAGATTACGACATGACCCACCATCAATTTACTAGTATTGTACATACTTTTTCTTCCATGAACCCTCTTTTTTTCCCCTTCCCCATCCAGCTCCAGACTGTACCAAAAAAAATCCAGACTAAAATTGTGATATTTATTATGTTTTAATCCTCTCCCTCTTGTGTCCATGTTTTTTTTTAAATTTTAAATTAAGGAGCATAAAAGGTCTAATGTTTTTGTATTTGTTTTTAAAAGTCAAGTCAAGTAGTGTGTCAAATATTTACCAAAGTATTTTGATTACTCAACAGGAAAATAATGAATCAAGGACCCTTGTACCCTTTTTTATTTACTCAAGTCTTTTTGTCTTCCTTTTCAATCTGAATTGACGACAATTTATAGTCAATGACATGCTCTTGAGCAATTCCCGTTATGTCATATTTAATGTACCCTTTTTTGTCAATGATTACTATCACTGGAGTCTCGGGGAGGACATGACCTAATCAAATGGACCAAGACAAGACAAAAAATTACAAGTTTTTGTCACTCTTCAACTGTTTTTACCTGCTAATTGAAATCCAGTAAAAAAATACGATTTATTGACATGATAAAACAAATTTAATTCTTTTCAACCATTTTAAAAATAAATGGAGCCTTCCGTTAGTTAAACTGTACAATAATTCTTGTTTTAAAAAGTGAAAATAAAAGACTTTGGACCGGTACTTTATTTTTGGGGAATAATCTGGAAGAAATTATTTTAAAAAAATTCTTTTTGTTTTTCATTGTATTAAATATTTCGTTATAATAGAGCGGATATTGTCCCATATGATGGAATATAAAGATTTATTATGTAATGGTACAAGTACTAGAACAAAGTATAATAAAATTTGTAGTGTTTCAATAAAGAAGGACAGAATGCAGTCGGTAATTTGGGCTTTTGAGTTTGAACTATGAACTATAGCATAATAGCGTCCGGCTGTAAAGGCATTATTAGTATTAAATAGCCTCTCACTGAATAATAATGGAAGGCCTTACGTGACCAAAAGCAAGTCATTGCAATTGCAAAGGTGAGGGAGTGTTTTAAAATTAAAATGACTATATCTTCCCATATTAAAATTATCCCATATCCCCACAACATAATAATAAAAAAATGAATTCTCATTTCATCAGCGGATTTCTCTAGTTATTCCAACTCTTTTTTAAATTAGCATAAAAAACGTTCATGGTGGTCCAAATAAAAATAGTCAAATTAAATTCTCCATCAACATGATTGGCCTTTTTGGCGGTGGAATTTTAGATGAGCCATTCGGTTATTCTAAATACATTTAGTCTTTTGTATAAATAATCATTACTCTTTTTTCCATATGTACCACAACGTCTTTTAATATTAGGCAGAGTAGAGTACACAGTTGTGTGGAGATGAAGAAAGTTCTCAGCTAAAGGGAAGCGGGGAAGAGAGAGTTTTTTTTAGGCGGAGGTTCATTTTTTTGGGGAGGGTTTAATTTTCAAGAGGAGGTCCTCAATCTTAAGGTGCGCAATGAAGAATGTCCAAAAAAACTGTTCATCTCACACACTTTTTCAATATAATTGACGTGATTTTCATTAACTTTAATCAATGAATGGAATTCATTTCAAGATCATTGATACTCTCACCCATTTTTTTACCATTAAATTACTCTAAATTAATCGCGATGTTCATTTTAAATTAATAATTTCATGATTAATGTCACATTTAATTCTTTGTCCCCATAAACTGACCAATGACGACAGCAGACTCAATAATAATACTTTTTTAAAAATAAGTTTACATGGTTTATTCTCATTAGAATACTAATAATTCTTATGTTCAATGAAATATTGCTTCTAATAAACGCCGTTTATTTATTTTGAATTAAATTTAACAATTAAATTGTCTACTAATTCTGTGGGTCAATGCTCATAATTTATTCGCCTATTTTTTCATCATTTCATCTTGTAGTGCATATTATGTCTAATTTAACTAAATTTTGTTCTAACAAAAGTAAAAGCAGAACCAAGTTGAAAAGTAAAATATGGTTGAAAAAGCTGGTCAATTTTTACAAGAGTAAATGGAAGATGGAAAAATGAGTAATAGATTGTGTAGTTAAGAAAAGACTCTTGTAAAATGAAATAGTCCAAGAGGGAATGTCTCATTGGCATTGAATTGGCACGACTGCTTTCTCAGAGAAGGAGGAGGGGCTGTGATAAAACTAGAGCGCCATTGCAGCTCTGTCGGTGGTTGATGTGGAATTGGTTTTACGTTCTCTCAAAGCTCTCTCACCAACTATAACAACAACTATTAACTATGACTCCAAAGCACACACAGAGGCTCTCCATACTAATCTCCTCATCATCCTTTGGGAGCAGAGAGCACCCACAGTCAAGACAATAATATGCCTCCAGTTATTCAACTGAGTCAACAGCAACACCAACTTGGTTCCTCATTCTCACCTTTTGGCTACTCCCGTGTCAAACAAGTGGGAGTGTAACTGGCTAGAAAAACCCGAGAGAGAGAGAGAGACAATATATCATCTCTCTCTCCCCATAGTCCCCACATTTTACATCCAACTTTCTTCCCCGTCTCGGCTCCTTCCTTCGTCTCGGTAGTAATCCTTTATTAATTGTCCAACTCCAGTCACGTCATCATCCCTCACAAAAATCTCACTCTCACGGGCAATGGGACTGTTGAGGACTTTGAGTCAAGGAGGAGAACACAAGTTCACTTCATTGACACTCCTCCTCTCGTGAAATTTAATTTACCAACTTAAATTGTCAACGCTAGTGACTTTTAAATTGTGCAAGGCTCAACAACAACAGCCAGCCAACGTCTTCTTCCTCAGAAAAAATTAAGAGACAACACGGAGACTTTTTAGTCATATAAAACTTAACGCATCGTGTCATCATTACGTTCCCCAATCCCAATTAAGCTCAACCAACCAAACTACACACATCATAATAATTATATTATTATAATATTTATCTTTTTATTTTTTTCAATCATGTCAAAGTAATTCAACCATGTTAATTGTGCCATGACAGTTTTTTGTCCAACGGCGACAGTCAAGTGTAAAGTTTAACGCTTCAACTAGTGCCTTCAAATTTATAGACAATAAATTTGTCCAAATAAATAAATAACTTGTGCCTTTAATTGGAACTGGATTTCCAATTAAAATTTTAAATATTCAGGTAGTGACAAAAAGTGAAAAAGTGTGTGAATTCCTCATTTTTATATTATTTTGGAAAGGGATTCATGATTTATGGGTAAGTCGATGTCTATTTTTTAAATTACAATTAAAAATTTGAGACTAAAAAATATCGTCAATTCAATTATTTATTAAATATGGACTGTTAAAATCGAGTTCTACCGTAGTTTAATTTAACACCATATAGAAAGAGGACTAATGTCAAAAAGAAGGAAAAACAAAGGAATTGATATGATTGATGAATCCTGATTAGCCTTTTGAGTTTATGCTTTAGTAAATTTGGTTCTGGCATCTTCATTTCATGTCTCTTTGGTTCGTGGACATTTTACTTTGTTGACTACACATTGGGATAGTGTCAGAATGACGAGGAGGGGAAGAAATCAGTGGATGAGAGTGGTGTGGTCTCTCTCGTAATGATAAATTTGCTTCCAGACTCTAAAGTTGACTAAACACGCCAAGAACCAGTACGGTTCATCACACTTGAATACCATAATATCATGTCTAATGCCACGAGCCTTGTCTTTTTGCATCCGCATCGAGTGATTGCAAATTTTTTTCATCTTCTCTCTCTCTCATGAAAGTGCAAGTCACAAGTAAAAAGATTTTTCTGTGTATAGATCATTTCCAACTCATTAATAATTTTTTACATTTTTACTTTATAATCCACACATAGTCTAAAAAACAAATATTTACACACCAGAATTCCATCCATGAGCATTCCATTGTCTCTCTCTCTCTCTTTCTGGATTATGTACAAAAAAAAGTTTCAAATTTCTACGTCAAGCTTAATTTCCAATCATCATTTGTTTGTTTTTACCAAATCTCCTTTTTTTCTCTACTTGAAATCTTCATTTATAAAAGAAAATGATCAAAATTAACCATCAAAGTACAAAAACAAAGACAAATCTCTACAGGACAAAAATTATGTAAAACCAAGGGAAGGAAGGCCAATCAAGTTAAATGAAATGGAACATTTTGAATTCTATCGTTAAATTTAAAAAATTGTTAAGAGTGTGACTTAACGTTATTCCAATTGAAAATGGGTCTGCATACATTCTGCCATGTGCAAAGTATAAAATGAATGTCCGTAAATAAATTTGCAGTGGATCAAATTACTTGGGTGTTGCATGGGTGAGAATATTTTGGAGTTTATTTCGGTTTTCATCGTCTACGCACTCAAACATACAAAAACTCCATAGTCATGCTATTCTGAAAAAGAAGAGGGGGGAGGGGGGTAACTATAGATCTCTGGTTGGGAAGCTTCTGTTTGACATGAAGATAAAACTGTGTATATAGGCAATAAAATCAAAAGCTGAGAGTGCAAGAAGAGGCTAGGATGCATATGATTATAATAATGAAAATGTTAAAAATACATTATGTTGGTATACAGAGTTGAGGGTATAGGGGAATCGACGGCATAATATTACCTGAAAGTTGAGCATCTTTTGCGTCCCGGCTTAACGAGATCCATCTGCCCGGAACGAAGAACGAAGGGAGACCATATGTAAAGATATGGACTGGTCGTATGTCTTGATGTCAAGAGGGCATGTCCTCCTAGACCACTTCTTTTCTCATTGATGAGCTTTAAAGAGGCTAGTTGGGGTACTAAATCCTTCCTTCGTTATTCATTCTCTCTCTCTCTCTCAAACCATAACTGCCTCGTCACATTAATCTTATTACGTTTCTATACATACGGTAGGTACACCTCTCTCTTTGTGTGTGTACTTTAAGGACTATATGGCCCTTGAGTTCCTAATGTCACTATTTCTCTCCTTGTTCCAACTATTTGAATGTCTGTTACAAATGGTCAGTGGAAGTGGAAGAAAATGTCATACTACTTTTGAAGTCATCAGAGTGTAAAGGATGATCATCTTTGTCGCTTTGTTCTCCCTTTAAATAATTTTTTTTTGAATGGCCTTTCCTCATTAGTCAATAATTTATTTCTTGTCCTCTTCCTCCTCACAGCTCTTAAATTTCTAGTATTCAAGACAAATCGCACAAATATTCACAACAAATTCATTTACATTGTTAGAACAGACGAAACCCGGGTCAAGTACTTCCTTTTGTCTTTCTCGATTCTTTTTTATTGAGAAACTTGTCGAATTTTTATAAATATTTTTTGATGTCATTTTGAAAAAAGTTTAATATTTCAAAATGTCACAAAAAAATGGTGGTTTGTATGTAAAAATAATTTCGTTGATGGAATTGTAATTAAATATTGATACGAGACAAGAAATATTGACATTTGAGTCCTCGTCAGGAAAAGGATTGAGCCAAGGAAAATATTGAAGCAAAGACATAGACAGAGACTAAACTTCAAAATGTATCTCTATCTGTACAAGGGGATGATGTACAAGACAGGGAGGGAGACAAGAAAAAAAAGGACGCGTGTTTTTAGTCTTGTTGATATTAATATTGAGTCATTTATCTGTCCATACATAACAGTATCACTTACTTACAAGAACTACAAGTATAAACAAGAGAGAGAGAGAGGGGAATATTCGTCAATGAAATGGGAATGAGAGCAGATGAGCAAAAAAAGAAGAAGACGAAAGAGTTACAAGATTTTCTCTCTCTCTGTCTCTTTCTGTCAGCTTTTGGCCCATTGGAATTGACAAGGGGGTTGGAATGTGATGATAGTTGCTGGTAGTCTTTGACTCGGGGTGCTATGACATGATCCTTCGGTTGACTAGTCATGGTGGTGATGTTTTCCTTGTCTTGGCCACAGATGAAGATGAACCTTACAAGGGAGAGAGAGAGATGTCTCAGAATTGCTCACTCTTCTTCACCATCCTGTCAATCAGCAATGGAGATGAGTCTTAGAAGAAGACAAGGGAAAAAAGGAAGAGACTTCGTGTCGATGTCTTGTCTCTGTTGGAAAGAAAAACATTGTGGTCTTGAAGGGAGTGCGTATTGAACATTAGAAAAATTAGAATAGAACATTTAACATGACACTACATTTACAAGGAAACATTGGATCATATCTGTAACACACATGAAAGATTCTTTTTGCCCTCGTCGGCTTTTTCTGTCAGTCATATACAACACAGACTGAATTTGTGGTTAACATGGAGTGGAGTCAATGATACAACAAGGATTTTTGGTTTTCACTTACGTCGTGCATATGTCTCTCTCTCTCTCTTGCAATGTGACATATTGATGTGACTCCGGCCTGGCAGGCAGATCAAAGGGAGGGGAATAAGAAGAAGAAAATAGATAGATTTCTAGCGGCCTTCCGTTTCTTCCGTTGAATTTTTTTAATGAGTTTTCAGTCAAGTGTTTTGCGGTTCTCTTTTTTCTTTTCGATGGCCCCTCCGTCTCTCCGTAGTTCCCGTGCGTCATCTCCATTCCCCTTCCAACTTTTTACATTCATCATTCCACTTCTTCTCCCACAGATTCCAAACTTAACTCCCGTATTTTTTTAAACCAACAACAAGGCTCACAAGTAGTCGTTCTTCTTCTTCTTAAAATTGTTCTATCTCTACTAGTCATATAGTACTCCCCTATGGCTGTTAATCTGTATATGAACAAGAGAGAGAGAGAGAGAGAATTGTATAATGTGGATTTTTATAGTACATTTTTTATGGAACATCTCAAAGTATTATTTATACAACTGTAGTAAATAAGGAGTCACCGTTAAATTTACATGTGATTGCACAACTTGAATATTATAATAATCAGCGATTATTTTATACTAAGTAGGTATTGTAGTCCTCGTTATTTTAATTTTTATACAGTTATTTTTTTTTTCTTTATAGATACCGACCAATAATTTCACGTTTGTGTGACTCATTTCTTTTCTCTCTCTGTCTCTACGTTATGTAAAATATTCGAGTCTTTTTCATCTCTCTTTTTTGACTATGCTCATTGTCATTATTACATTTTTTAAGTGTTTTTAGTACGATGCAGAAAAAAAGAAAAAGAAAATCAAGTCAGATTGCCATGTAATGTCTTCCAGATCTCCATTTTGTAGTTGTCTCACTCTGTTTTTTTCATATCCCCATCCCCCTCTTGTCTCTTTCTTGCTGTCCTTATTTAAATTTACGACATTCTTTATGCTTGATTGTTGGAACAAATTACGAGCACAAATAAAAAAAATATAAATGACACGAGAGAGAGTTTGTGGTTCATGGTTGGGGTTGAATAATAATGATAAAATATTTGTCATTTTGCACAGAAATTTTCACTTTTTTTAACTCCAGTTTTTTTTGTTGTGTAATTACTGATTTTCAGTTGTTTCGGGGAAAATAATGAGTCGTACGTAAGTTTGAAACTTGTGTTTTATTTTGACAATTTTAGAGCAGTACGGAGAAGTGAACCAACTCGGTGGTGTGTTTGTGAATGGAAGGCCCTTACCTAATGGAGTTCGACTACGAATTGTTGAACTGGCTCAGTTGGGCATTCGTCCATGTGATGTGAGTTATTGAATTTTAATGATAAATATGTTTTGTTGCGTTTAAATGACTTAATTTTATATGATTTCTATCTCTCTCTCTTGTCCCCAGATTTCCCGACAACTTCGTGTGTCCCATGGTTGTGTTTCCAAAATCTTGGCAAGGTAATTCAAGTGTACAGATTAGACTCTCAAGCCGACCAAATTTCAATCGGCGGCGGCTTGGAGGTCAAAATCGACCGGCGGCGGCGGCTAGCCGCGGCTGGAAATTTTTCCGCCATTTTGAAGAAAAAAATCAAAAAAATCGATTAGAAAAAACAAAAAAATGTTACATCTCGCACGAAAACTAACGCTTAACTAAATTTAGTGATCTAAAGTAGAATTAACAAATAAAAATGTTTCTTTTGGACAAAATTGAAAACAAGACCAAAATAACTCAAAATTCTTTCAAAAATATCCGTTATTTTGACTTCCAGCCGCGGCTAAGCCGTCAAGTTTGTCAGCGGCGGCGGCTAAAATTTTGGGAAAATCTCCGGCGGCGGCTGCCAGCCGCGGCGGCTTGAGAGTCTAGTACAGATACATGTACACAGTACATCATTTCTACTTAAGTCCAAAACAATTAAAAATCAAATGATTTTTCCATTTTTTAGATATCATGAGACGGGGTCTATACTACCCGGCGCTATTGGAGGGAGTAAGCCAAGAGTGACCACACCAAAGGTAAGAAAATAAAATTTAAAAGAAAAAAACATGAAATTCATATTCCGTTATGTAATTTCTCAAGTCTTCAATTTCCTACAGTAAAAATATTAAGAATCGTTTCTCCCCCATTTTTGTGCATACTCTAAACCAGAAGAAGACAGAGAGTCTGGAAAGTTTAGATTAGAATTTGAGCCACAAAAAAAATTCAACTGGAAACGGGTAGCTACCTATATCATTATAACATGTAATTCTTATTACAAAAGCCTGCCTATTTTCAAACATTCAAGTTCCTAGAAATCTATATAAAAAATGATATCGTCATCTCTACTTTAGAATGATGATGGTTGTTAACAAAATAGGATGCAAACTCACGATCAGGGGCTCGTTTTTTTCAGTTGGGAGATGACTTACTCTTGATATACTACTTTCAAGGAAATTTCTCATATAGTGTTCATATGTTATGAATAATAATCGTAATAATAGTAGTTTTTTATACAACGAAGAGCTCAATCTAATAGTAATACATAAACATTATTAATATTTACAAATCATCCACTTGTTCTTCTATTTTTTATATGTATTATACTTACAGTAGCTTGAAATAAATATAAAAACTATTTTCCTTGATGAAATTACAGGTAGTGGCGTATATAAAAGACTTAAAACAAAAGGATCCGGGGATATTTGCTTGGGAAATTCGTGACAGACTTTTGGCGGATGGAATATGTGACAAGTATAATGTACCTTCAGTCTCCTCAATTTCTCGTATACTACGGAACAAGATAGGAGGTTTACAACATTTAAGTTCTGTTCATCATCATCATCACACATCGTCACCAAATAGTCATCATCATCAACATTCACCTGTCTCCTCTCATCACTATGATCACAAAGCTGCAGCAGCAGCAGCCGCCGCCGCCGTCGCGTAAATTTTTAATTAAAATATTTAGTTAGTTTAATGTCGAGAACAATTATTTGTGATTAAACATTTTTAACTAAAAAATAATTAATTACAGTGCTGTAGCAGCGAATCCTCTGTATAATTCAATTTATCCTGCCTACTCAACCTACGGAGTTCATCATCATAATCCTGTCGTTAGTCAGGTATGTAGACTAATGAAAAAATTAGTATTTTAAATGTACTACAAAAAAGGACTATAATATTGAGCCTTATAGTGAAGATGGGGAAGGTTGAGGTAGCTCAATGTACTTACAAGTTGGGGAGAGAGATTTTAATGAATGGGGCGATGCTGTTTATTTTTTTACAAGGGAGGAGGACAGATGAGCTCTTCTTCCCCAGCTTCTTCGCCTATGGCATCCATGGTCTCAATGGCATCAAAAATAGGAAATGCAGCTTGCACCGGTTCACTGCCTATAGGATCAAGCTCCCCATCTTGTCTACATCTAATGAGATCGAATGGTTGGACTGGAGGAACTGACATAAATTCTACCAGTGGAAACATGGCCTTCCGACATACACAATCCATCAGCTCTTCCCATCATCATCATCAAGTATGACCCTCCTCTCGATCATCAACACTTTTTATTCACTTTCATTCTTTTTTTCCCTATATTTTGAAAAAAATTAATTCTGTTTCCGTTTTCTATTTATTTTAATTCCATAAATTCATTTTATAAAGATGCAATTGAATGTAGAGAACATGTTACGTGATATGAAAGAGTTCTGTAGAGTCACTTTTGGGGTCAAATTGTATTACTATTGAGCTTGTATTACACACACCCGTCAATTAATTTTCATGAGGGATAATTTATAATGATTTTTTTGAGATTTTCTTCAAGTCTAATGGTAGAGTAAATGGATGTCATAAAATCATTACATGTGGTTCTCCACGCATATTGTAATAATAATTCTGTCTTATCTTCCATTTTCTTATACATTTCTTTATTTTATGGTGTTAGTAAGGTCAAGGCTCAGCATAGAGATTAAGTTTAGAAATCTTGTCTTTTTTTGTCATCAGTCCATCTTCGTATTAATTCTCTTGGGCAGACTTCTGATTCTCCTGAATAAATCCCCCAAATCCCCAAATCTTTAGTTTGTACAGGACAATATGAGGATTTTATTCTTTATACAATTAATTCTGTTTTATAGATGACGATGGGTGACCCTTCGGCGGCCGCCGCGGCTGCTGCGGCCCAAAATTACAATTACTACATGTAAATTTAAAATTTCTTCTTATTTTGCATAATTATTTTATTTAAAACTTCTATATCCACGATGAATCATGAATTAATAATATGGAGATGTGGATTGCAAGGAATTTTTTATTTTGTACAGGACAATATTATTTAATAATTATTTTATTTGCTGTACAAATATTTAATTATTTTTTTAATGCTTTTAGGTACCTTCAAAGCTGTAATGCAGCGGCTCAGACTTCTCCAGGTATGATAATTTGAGAAAATTAAATTAATAAATTTTTAAATAAAAATAATTTATTTGGGATTTAAAACTATTTCAGCAATAGCACCTTCCTTGTCACCGCCAGTTACGTCCACGGCCCTCATCACCAATGGAATTCACACACCCACCGTCTAACATATGTAGATAGTTTAATTTATACAATCACAAGAACATTAATTTTGTCTATAAATAATAATAATAATTCAGATTTTGTAGAAGAATCTTATGTGAAAATATATAAGTTCCAAACACATGAATACCACAACAGTATCAGTATAAATATCAAACAATATTAAAGTTTTGAATTTATATTATGTTATATACATAGAATCCCTTTTTTTTGAACTTCCATAGTAATGTAATTAAATTGTATTTTATATTAGAGAGAGCTTTTATTTACTTAAATATTAAACAGAGTCATTAGTTTTACTTTCGATACTTTTTGCTCGTGTTTTTTTTCTAACGCTAAATTGCCATAATATTTATTAATTAATTATTGCGGTTTGTAGTGTACATACATAAATTATGATTGAATGTATACAAAGAAATAATTGTAGATTTATTTATTATGTATAATGCTGATCCCAATGTTCTTGTAGAGTTCTGTAAACTCTTTATGTTGAAGAGTTTGTATTTTAGTTTAAATTGGAAAATATAGAAGGGAGAGAGATAAATACGTACTGTAGACATATGTAATATTTTGCAAGACAGTCTTCAATTGATAATGTATTAATTTCAGTTTTTTCACTTGTTATATTATTCATATTAAAATGCATAATCTTAATGACATGACAGTGTGTGTAATCATTCAAATGTAATAATTATTATTGATCCATAAAGCCGAGAATCACTCGTTTCAAATGCAGCAGAAAGATGATGAAAATGAACAAAAAAGTTAAATGTAATTCATGTCATGAAATATGATCAAGACATTCAACCAAGTCAATCTTTCACATCCTCGTCGGAAGAGAGAGAGAGAGAAAAAAAAAATGAGGGGGGATGAATGATCAATTTATATCATTTAATTGATATCAATTAAGTCGTTTAAACAGTCAACTTTTGAGGATGGGAAAAAGGACATGAAATATATATGTTGATCAATAACTAAAGAGTTGAAAGTGGAAGTTAGTTAGAAAAACATTTGATTAGAAATAGCACATGATGCCTTTGTATACACATACTAAAAAATAAGTCTATTATGAATGACGACTACTATATTGTAAATATAGCCACTGTGATCGTTGTAAAATAATTAGTGCCTTGGTAAGTACTTAATTGTATAACAAAGCAATGAATCCAACATGACGAGTTATATAAGAGAAAGTATGGAAATGAAAAAAATTCTTCTTTTTTTGTTGAATAATCTTACATTTTTACTAAAGTTTGTAAAGTGACTTCATGTTGAAATTGATTTTTTGCCATTTATTTTAAATACTTTATTTATGCACTCATACTGCATATAATCATCATTAAAGTTAACTGGCCTCATCTTAGCTTTCTATTAGTTTTCCCTTTAAGGAGTAAAAAGTCCATGGGCAAGATATCCCTGATCGTCGGCATAAAACTTGAAAAAAAATCAAAAAATTTTTTATAAATTATTTTTCATTCTTTTTTGAGACTTTTACCAAGTATTTGACGATGGTTCTTGATTGCACAATTTGTGGTAAAAGTGCACAAAAGAGTGTAGTTAATCCTGAAGAAAGTGAAAGTCAGAATTTTAAAATTAGTGACGGTGTAATAAAATCATTACTAAAATTATTGAAAGTCGTTGATTCTGACCAAATTTATTTTCAAGAAAAATTTGACTCTCATGTCAATTGGAATGGACTATTTTGTAGTTTTTGTAATAGTAGAAATGAGGAGATTTACAATTTGTACACTCAACTGGATTATTTGAATGATTCTATTGAAAAAATTAAAGAAAGTATAGAGAAGGATTTCACTACTAGTTGTAATGAAAAAGGTGACCAACAGGATGGGGACAAGACTTTGGAACCTGAATGCAATGTTGAGGGTGAAAACACAGTCAGATTAGTATCAAAAAACCTACGGCGACTTATTGACCAAAGTAAGTTATGTAATACAACTTTCACTCTCATACCCTCTGTTTACAATTTCAAAAAATTCAAATGACAATGTTTATAATCTTTGATTATTTCCTGATTATTTCCTGTAGGTTTAAAGGCAACAAAATGGAAGATTAGTTCAACTCAGACCAATGAAGATGATGTTCAACAACCAAAATCTACGAGATTACGATCAAGATTAAAAGCAAAAATAGTAGAGCCACATATTTCTGATGAGGAAGAGAAGAGTTGCTCATCTTTTCATAGTGTCGATGAGGACGATGAGACTGATAGCGATTTTAATGTTGAAAAGTCTGTTATTAAAAGGAGAAAATTGACAAGGGTCAAGAAGGTCAAGAAAATTAAATTAAAAACTTTTTCTACCAGTTCACCAAAAGTCAAAAGAAAAATACCAGTGAAATTACAAAAACAAATAAAAAGACAGTACAAGGATCTAAAAGGTAATTTTGTAATTATGATTGTTCTACGATTGTGTGTATGTCTCTACATTAGAAACTTAATAATTGACAATTGTGTGTAATAATTTCTTTTTTTCTCTCAAGATGTTGTCGTTCAAGTTGAAAAGCTTCCAACTGATTATTTGTCCAAGTTGAGTCAACAAAAGAATAGTGAAAACAACCATCTTTCCACATCTGAGGTCACTAGTGACAAGGGAAGTCCTCAAAAAATGGAGAAATTGAGTCCACTACCCGAGGACTCGAATGGACATTTATACTGCCGGTAAATCATATAGCTTCCCCACATAAATTTAATATGCAATTACTAATTATTGCTCATTGTTTCTTTCGAATCTTGTCAAAATATTTAGCCTGGAAACATGTAGGAAAAGCTTCAAAACAGAGGAGGAGAGGAATTATCATATCAAGAAAAAACATGAAGGTTTGTTTTAAACAGTTTTAAATTGTACTAAATATGCTGCGTATGCAACTAAATAGCAAGAAAATTAAATAATTTTGTGTCTATGATCGTAGGATGTACTCATCCGTTCAGTTGTGGTGAATGTGGTAGAAAATTTAGACAACAAAAGATTTATGAAATTCATGTCAAGTCTCATCAAGGTGTCTTTCCTTTCCTGTGCAAAATCTGTCAAAAAGGTTTCTGCAACAAGGGAGCTTTGGTATGTCATAAATACAGAATTACAATTCATTTTTTTACCAATGCACTTTTTTATTAGAATATAAATATTTTTATGTAAACTTGGTCATTTCTTATTTTCATGTTCCATAGAAATCCCATGCGGTTAGACACACGACAGAGACACCGTTCAAGTGTGAACTCTGTCCAAAGGAGTACAAAGGTTATGGAGGTCTTGTCTACCACAAGAGAAAAGTTCACTCGGGGGAGCATCCTTATATCTGTGAAATTTGTGGATCAGGTTTTGTCAAGAGTGACAAATTACAACGGCACAGATCAAGTGTTCATGCCAAAGACAAAGATAAGATTTGTCATATATGTGGAAAGTCGTTTAGCATCCAAAATTATCTATACATGCACATGAGGATACATCAAGGAATTCCGTACAAGAGTCGCAAGAAATCAGTTATTGAAACTTCTGGATCTAGTCAAATACAATTAGATGAGCAGGATAGTGTTGAAGTTGAAGAACAAGAACAAATCCCAGACACATTGACTCCTCTTGAACCAATCATGAACGCCCAACCAAATCTAGTAGTTTCATCACAAGAGGAAGAAGAAGACCATCATCACTATCCACAAATCTCAACCATCTCACATGGAAGTCAACAAAGACAAATAATATTGACCCTTGATACCAAATCTAGCACCATGTCTCATCGTCTTCAGACTGAAAATCCTACTAGTAATGGTACTTTTGTTATAAATTTCAATAAAAAAGCTCTCGCATCAAGTTCCAACAGCAATAAGTTTGGAAGTTTTGCAAGTAGTAGTTCCAGTAGAACTAATTTTGGTAATGATAGTAGACTTAGTGTTACTTATAGTTCTAATGACTCTGTGGGTCAAGTCGTTCATGAACCACAAAATTTATTGTTATCAACGGGTGGACGAGAAG
The DNA here is from genome assembly GCA_034700945.1 of Arrhopalites spinosus. Taxonomy (NCBI): domain Eukaryota; kingdom Metazoa; phylum Arthropoda; class Collembola; order Symphypleona; family Arrhopalitidae; genus Arrhopalites; species Arrhopalites spinosus. The sequence continues at coordinate 18,453 of JAQIVZ010000727.1, read as the reverse complement.
GAAATGTGATTATAACCAATAACATGCACCATCGTGTTGATGAGGATTCTCCTGTCACTCCAACATCGACAATCCATCGTGTGGAGACTTTTCATTTTCCTCCCCTGGCTACCATCAGTAATCAAATGATTCAAGCCAGTCAACAAGGGGTCATCCAATATCTTTTGCCTGAACAATTTCCAAATGGTTTTGAATTTTTTTCTAATCAAAATCCGCACTCTTGATAGGTACCTGTCATGTTTCTAAGAAATAATTTCTTGTATACAATTTTTTATATAGTACAACTTGATATTTTGTCATACATCCTTATATATTTTTTCTATATGCTATCAAATAATTATTATAAATTTATAAATCATGATCCTGAAATGATTAAAAAAGCACGTTGATTGATTAAATATTAAATACAAGAGTTGTTGTTTTTTTCTTCCTAAATATAATCCGTAGGATAGTAATCCTAGGACGGGCGGGTAGGAAGACTTTGAAATGGAGGAATTTCCTTAAATTCTCGTCATTGACGAGTCGTGAGTCGTCAATTATTAAATAAAACAGATTGTGCTTTAATTATGGAGTTTCATAATTGTGTCATTTGTTCGGATAGTTGTGACATTAAACCTGGGGGGAGCAAAACATTTCATAATAATTGTAGTGAGAATGAAGCGTGTTTATTACGGTTACTAAATGTGAGAGTAGATTCAGAAAATTCCAAGTCAATATTAAGCAATTTTGTAACTGAAACATTTCAATCATCACGAGAAGATCCAGTCAAATTGTCTCTAAATATATCTAATTCAGAATTATCTTATGGAACATACTGTGTAAATTGTGATAAAAGAAATAGGGAAATTTTTCAGCTCTTTGCTAAAATAGATTTACTTTGTAAATCTTTGGATGAAATTAAAGCCACAGTTAAAAATGATTTCATCAATTGTAATGACAATTTGGGGGATACAAGGAATTTCCAAGACGTTGGACTTGATAAAAATACCCAACAAGAGAGAAATCAGTTTTTGCAGTATCATATTGCTAAAAGTAAGTAAAGAAGTAAACAAACAATTCAAAAAAAAACAAATAATTTCTTATGCATGAATTAATTTCCTTTTGTACATTATATAAATATTTTATTCAGGTTTCAACCTAATTGACAACAACTTGGACACTCAGGCCGGCTACGAAGTCGACGAGGAATGGGATGATCCACCTACAGTACCAGAGATTTTGTATTCAGACTCAGATTCGGAATCTAACAAAGCTAAAGTGGTAAATACATCTCACCTTCATCGTCTCAAGAAACAACATGGAATTAAAGAATTCAAAATTTTATTGAAGAGACTTTCTGCAGCGGACATACTTCGCTATAATAAAAGTAATCGTAGGACCTCGAATCGACAACTTTTTCGATGCATATTTGCAGATTGCCCAATTATTACGGTCTTCAAAACAGAAAGGGAGAGAGACTTACATGTAAATCAAAAACACACTGGTGTACTTGATGTGTCCGAAAATTCAGTATGTTCACGTCCATTTCAACTACAAAATCTTACACTAGGATCAAAATTGAGATGTCTCTTCGCCGACTGTGAAAGTGGCCTTTACTTTACAACAGAGCAAGAAAGACATTTACATGTAAAAATCTCACATGGAGTTGATGATGTACAAAGTTTAACTACTTCTTTACCTGATGCCACAACAATACCAAAGAGTTGTTCTACACCAGGCAAGAAATCTAAGAAGAAGAAAAAGAAGAAGAGTTTGGAAAAATTAAAGTGTATCTTTGAAGACTGTACTGATCAACAATGTTTTAGGACGGAAGCAGAACGCGATCTCCATGTGAGTAGAGTTCACATGATACAAATTGGTCCTAATGAAACGCCAAATTTAACCCCACAAGAAACTGGTGAAACAACTATCATATACACTCAGGCCAGTTTACAGTGTTCTATTTCAGGATGTAAAAATCGGAGATATTTTGTTTCAGAAGAAGATCTTCAAGTACATATAAAGAAAGCTCATGAAGGTACATACCTATAAGTACAAATTACTTTTAACACTTATTACATGTAATTGTCAAAGAGTGGAAGCTAATAAATCTGTTTCTTCTTCTTTTTATTTATTAATATAGGCGAGGGGTATCCTTTTGTTTGTGACTTTGAGAACTGTGGTAGGAGATTTCGTCAGAGTAAAGAACATGAACTCCACGTCAATGCTGTTCATTTCGGAAAATATCCTCATATTTGTAAGTTATACACATTGTTATGAATTTTTTCTGTCAGTTTCATTTCAGTCAGATTCACAATCAGTGTATAATACGTATAATAATTTTAAAGGTCAATACTGTGGAAGAGGATTCATTAGCTTGGGAGCCGTGAACGTACACCTACCCAGTCACACCAATGAAAGGAATTACAAGTGTAGTACTGGTGATTGCACCGAGTCATTCAAAACATCCAGTGGATTGTTGTATCATGTTCGCAAGGTTCACACTGGCGAGAGGCCCTATCATTGCCTTCAGTGTGACAAAAAGTTCATCAGCTCATGCAAATTGACCAATCACGTCAAATGTGTTCATAATCGGCATGAGAAAAACATCGTTTGCGAATTGTGTGGAAAACGTGAGTTTAAATTTAATCTAAATTCAAGCATACTTAACAGAAGAATAAAATAATTACTAACTAATTTATGGTTTTTCAAGGTTTTCCTATTCGAAACTATTTGTACATGCACATGAGGACTCATCGTAAAAGGAATGAGCTGCCAGACAAGTCAAATGATGAATCCACTTCAAAAAATTATCGCACTACTACGGGGGATAGGGGAAGTTATGTTGTGGGTGGTACTTCTCAGTCACTGAATACAGGCCATCCGTCAAATATAAACAATTCAATTAATAATGCTAATCAAACTCAAGACATGATGAACAATTCCATGAACCTTGACGATCGTCATGAGCAATATATAGCAAACTATAATTTGGGAACAAATACATGTTCTACAGTTAGCATAGAAGAGAATTCAGCGTCTGAAAAGCCCACCCCCACTCTACCTGTGGACCTGTCTCATTTTCATCAACATATTAATACTCCTGGTTTTTCTTCTCTTAGTGTTCCACGAATTTTGCCAAATTTCATGAACACACCTAATTCCCACCCTTCAAGTCGAGAAGAGGGAATGAAAATTGGACCGGACAATCATGGATTTACACATGTCATGTCAACATTTAATAATAATCCAGACGTTTTGAATACAAATCGTTCAGAAAATCCTGCCATTTTTCATCAGTACTTACAAATTATGAATAGTTTTGACAACAAATACTAGAAACAAGAATAGAAAATAAACTAAAACAGTATAGAAAGTTAATGGTTATATACAATTAAATGTAAAAAGGTATTTTAATGTGATACAAAACAAGCATGTATGAATTTTTTTATGGCCAAAAGAAAAGTTCAAGACAAAACTTGCCTATAGTTTTTAAATTTTTGTATATCACAGGTTGTTATTCAGTGTGCTCAACAACAAATCGAAATGCTTAACAAAGACAAAATATTTGTCGTAATATTTTTTTAAAAAAAGAACAAATAAAATACACATTGCAACAACTTATCCCTATACAAAAATGTTTTCAGTTGATAAATAAAATTATAGTACTGTATGTCAACTACAGTTTAGTTAAAAAGCGTTAAAAAAATTGAGCATTAATTAATGAACAGTAAAATTAACCATCTGGCCAATTTGGGAAGAAAAATCGACCATTTGTCGATAATGAACCGACTGTAAGGAAAGAAAGATTAGTTGTATGAATGTACTTTCCATTCAACATTCACAATAAAATGCATATGAAACAAAGACTTACTGGGTAAACTATGGGCAAAGTATCTTCGATTACATCAGAGCCTCGGCGTATTATAACACTTAAAGCAGGACGGGTTCTTTTGTACAGAGACTCTATAGCTTTTCTAATTGAATCACACATGTGCCTTGTAGTTGGTCCAACTAAATGACACAAAAATTATTAAAAATTACAAATTACAAAATAATGTAAAAGCACAAATTATCACAAACAAACTACTACATTAATAGTTATGCACCTGTAAGATACAGCATCATGAGGTCTTTGCACATGGCCATGAGGGTTAAACAACTCTCTTGGTCTAATGGTTGTTCCGTCATTTGAGACCACAATAAAAATCGTTGTAATTTTGAGCAGCCTTGAAGACTTGAGAGAAGTTTTGATGTGGACCCAATGTAATTTTGTTCGAGACTGTAATTTTATGATCATATATTAGAGTAAAAATCTCATTAAAGGACCCCCTTTCCGTAAAGTATCTCGGATATCATTGAAAAGTTGATAATAGTTCACTTTGTCAATGAAACGAACAATAAAATTGAGTTTGACGAAATCGGATGACAGGTGACCTCACAAGAGGTCAAATAGTGACCAAAAGGAACCACCCTACTCGGTCTATGGACTCAGGAACTACTCTACCGATTTTAATGAAACTTGGTGAAAATGTTGTTCATGAGTTACTACGGGTAGGGCAGAATCGATTTGGCCACTATCTATAACCGGTTGACCTCCAGAAATCATCAAAGATTGACAATTTTACCTTTTTTTCTTATTTCTTTATGCTCATGTTTTTACAACAGTTTTGTTTTCTGTGAATGGATATTGGTGAAACTTGGTAGGATGACAGATGTAAACCTCCTGAACATGCTCATGTCACAAAAAAATTTGTGACCTCCATCTTGACCTCGACGGGTCATCTTGTCAAATGACCTCTCATGATGACCCCTGTCATTCTAAAAATCTGAAAAAATTCAGAGTGAACTTTGAGATGATGCTGAACATTATTGTCTTTCACACCATGTCCAAAAATGACATCAGTGACCTTTAAAGCGGGTCAAAATGCCCTCAGACACTTCCCTGACCTCTGCAGGTCAAACGGTTCATTTACCGGTTGTAGATAGTGGCCAAATCGATTCTGCCCTACCCGTAGTAACTCATGAACAACATTTTCACCAAGTTTCATTAAAATCGGTAGAGTAGTTCCTGAGTCCATAGACCGAGTAGGGTGGTTCCTTTTGGTCACTATTTGACCTCTTGTGAGGTCACCTGTCATCCGATTTCGTCAAACTCAATTTTATTGTTCGTTTCATTGACAAAGTGAACTATTATCAACTTTTCAATGATATCCGAGATACTTTACGGAAAGGGGGTCCTTTAATGAGATTTTTACTCATTATTTCATTATAAATCTATAACCATTTTTAAACCCCAACTTCATTTTAAATAAAAGTAAAATTATACCGAAAGTCTCGAAGTTCGTGCATATGCGGAAGTGCTGCACACAAATCTTGTATATAAGTACATCTCGCTCGATTTCCCAGTGTTTTTAGTCTCAAACTACGTAGTTTACAGCTTTTGGCAATCTATTTGTAACATATAAAATAGTTTACATTATACCATCATTTTACTTTGGTTTCATCCTTGAATTACATTTGAACTTACATTTATTAGAAACTGTCCATCATATATGGGAGCATTTTCGATCGTTAATTTTGTAAGGTTCTTCCACTTTGAGATATTCACAAGAGACTGTGTCATCAAGGTTCCTGGTCTAGTTACCCTGTGAAAGAGAGAGAAAAATAACTTTTCCATTCAAACTACTAAGAATAGTATGAAATTCAGTTTAGAGTAAATATAAAGAACATACCTCGAAAAGCCCAGTTCAAACTCATCCACTTCTGGACAATGAAGAGTTAAAATATCAACTCCAGATACACGTTGACTATTTGTACTTTGAGATTTATTTATCATAGAAATCCGCTTCTTCGTTCCAAATTCTATATTGGGAAACTCAACTTGGCTGCTAGCAGAATTCAATAATGAATTGAATGAAATTATTGGGTTAACATCATTTTTCTCTAATGATAAGGCAGTTCGGTAGTCACTGATGATTGACGAATTTCTGATCTCTAATATTATAAGAACATTTTTGTTGTTAATTTTATCCCATTTTTTGTAATCTTTTATATGAGAAAGGAGTAACACTACAAAAGAAAAAATTTCTCCTTACCCATCAAAGCATAAACAGGAAGAGCAAGTTTCTTTATGCTTTTGGTTAGTTTTGATAATGCGATGCAAATTTCTGGATATGGAAAATGGTCATCTTGGCATACATTCACTTCACGAAGTTTTGGATGAGTATCAACAAACCTATTCCAATCCTTTGACAAAATAAAAAAACAGTCTATAATTCAATCCAAAATAAATGAGTAAACAATAAAAAAACCCAATTAAAACAAATCTTACCAATTTTATGTTGATGGCTTTCATTGTAATTGACTCCAAGTCATGAGCCATATCAAATAGTCCATTCAAATTGAGGATACGAGGTAAACCATCCGTTATAGATAAATACTTAACCTGGAACATAGTAATTAAAATAAAAGTCACTTCATCAATACCAAACACATACCTAGTAATCACAGGTAGAATGTCATACCTTTTCAAAATTGTTATCAGAAAGCCATTCGGCAGATTTTTCTATCAAGGGTAACGATAGTCTTTCAACTGCATTTAAACATAATTTAGGCCATTGTTGTAGTGAAAGTGATCCACTGAAACCTACAATCACAGAAAAAGAACCTCTTATGACTCTTATGTGTCTGACTTTACTTGTATTTTTTGAAAATGATTGATGATTTTTGAAGGTGTATTGTCAAAAAATATTTTCAGGACTTACGATCGACAGAGTTGAAGGATGACATTAGTAAAGGATGATCCAGCCATAAATGAGTCAACTGATTTCCATTTCCATTCTTTTCCATATTTCTCAAAGTAGCATTAATAAACTTTGGAGTGTAAAGCCTCTGTTGTGGCATGACACGGATGGTGAAAGTAGAAAGTTGTGGAAAATCCCTAGTGAAAATTATCAAAAGAAAGACAACAGTTAGATTAAAGTATGGGATACTGATTTTAAGTAGATAAGTAATAAAATTAATAAATTATATTTCTCTACACGACTTGGCTTACATATTCTCAACAACATTTTCCTCTGAAAATATTTCAACTAATTTCCTTTCAGCCTCTGTCTTTGGCCAAGCGAGGATCCACAACTCTTTCAAATTTTTACACATTGATATAAAATAGGATAGTCCTGGATGATATGTGTAGGAAGGACTATGAGAATTTTGAATCAATGGAATATGAATTAGTAAAACAGTCAGTCTTTCTAAATGAGTCTTGATTATAGTCACATCCTCTTGTTTCGGCACATCTGGCACTAATGACACCAGTCCAACACGACGAATGTTGGATTCCACACGATTGTCCCAAGACCAAGATAGCCCAGTTAAGTTTCTTGAGGGTGACAAAATTTCTAAAAGATGTTTCCAGCATAATTGGGTTCCAGCTACATGCAACTCCTATTCAAAAAACAATCAAGTAGTCTTATTTCTATTAGACAAAGCTGTAATCAATTACATTGTAAAATAAATACCTTTAAATTTACTAATGGTCTCGTGATATCCTATAAACCAAAATAAAGAAAACCTGATTATTTTTACTCCGTACTTTTTTAAAGTTGTTGTGTTTATTGAATAAACACAAAACTTACCCTTATAATTCCGGATGGAACCCAATAAACATCATTCAAATTAAGTTTGGTTATCACAATTGCACGGTCACTATTTCGGAGGAACTTGACAAAAGCTAATCTGTTTAATTTGCATTGCCATTTGAATGTCAAGTGATTACAAATGGATCTATCTTTTATTAAATTGTCAAATCTCCTACATGTCTGGGATAAATTGATTATACATTCTATATCTAAATGAACAACTATTAACAATAATACTTCGTCACTTAATGATGTCAAAGGGTTGTCCATCTTAAAGTCTAAATAAAAAGAAGAAAAATGTTTTTCTGAACAACATTTTTTTTTCGTTTTGAACTTCAAAGAACCACAAAGTCAAGGATGCCACTCCGTTACACTTAACTTTAATAATGATTGAAAATTATAAATCGCAATTTATGATTTTCACTTTTTTAACTAGAAATTATTTCAGTATTTCCATCATGTTATGTATTATTAATGACAGTAAACTTTAAAACCAGTAAATGAAACGTTCAATCTCTCCAAAGCCCATTGTATGCACTGAAAATCACTTCCAAAAATTATGAAATTATTTATTATGAATTATTAAATATGCTTAACACAAACTTGACTTAGTTTTTCATTTTAAGTACATTCCATGATGCTAGCAAAAAAATAATTGTCATTATACTGTTTAACTGCGATCAAATTCTTAATTATGCAAATGAACAAAGGAGAAAGCATAGAGAGAGATTCAGTGATTTTTGGCATTAGTTTCAAATGTAAACAAAATTTTCTCTTTTCTTCAAATTAGTTTGAAGCTTCAAGTCTTGTCAAAATTGGTCTCAAGTCATGATCATGATGGAGGGTCAACAGTCCAACGTCCAGTGTCGATTTCCCTACTGCTACAAATATTTTACGGATCGCGATGCCTTTCAAGCCCATTCCATGAAAGAGCATAAAATGATCCTTTGCCAGACTTGTCTAAGACCTAGTTTTTCAATTGACAAGGCGGATCAACATCATTTGACATGTTCAGTAATCTCACCAGTGAAGAGGTCAAAGAGAATCCGAATTCGAAATCAGCGGACAATTCTGGAACATCAGACTAATGTCAACCTCGAATCGTAAGTTTATTTTATGATAAAAATTTTATCTATGTAAATTTATACTACTATCACATTCAATGCACAATTTGGATTTGAATATTCAGTCGTGTCAAATGAAATATTTATTCACCAACAAGGGTATCAGACTATTAACTATGTAATATTAATTCATCGTACATAATAATGTCATTTAATATATAACGTATGTATAATTACTATTCCCATTTCTGCATGTTTTTCTTTGCAGGGCACCTAATGTGGAACAAAGGAAGGGGATCAAAAATACTAGAGCTCGAGGAACGACTAATATTGAAAAAAACGAGTTGAAAAGAACCAAGTGTGAGCCAAATTCAATCAAGGAGGACAAAGAAAATCAGAGGACTGAGCCAAGTTCAATTGAGTCAATTAAGGAAAACAAACAAAATCAGGGGACTGAACATTCCAACGTACACCAACCTCAAGCTCACGTAAATCTCTTTAAATTTAAAATTATTGATGGGAGAATTTGTCACCTCTGTCCAGAATGTGAATATTACAATTACAATTATCATGCGTTATTGGGTCATGTCAAAGGTCATTATTTAAAACCCGACCGAACTTGTTTCAATTGCAAAACTGTGTTTGCTTATCCTAGTTACTTGCAAAGGCATTATTCAAAGGGACGGCATTATTCAAAGACCCTCATGTGTAGCCTAAACAGTGTAGGGAAATAATGAAATCGATAGTGAATTTTAAAAAAAACAAAAATAAGTAAAATAAATATAAGTACAATGAACTACGTAACTAATTGTAAAATCACAAACAAGACAAAAGATTACAGGTATTGAGCTCTTTATATAGTATGTAGTATTTAAGGTATAATAATATTATGATCAATTTATCAGCGTTTCATTTCTCTCGTTTTTAGTAAAATTTAACATTTATATAATACGTTATTTATATATTATTGTTAGCACAGTTGTGCAATATTTATTATTTCTGTACCCTTTTTATGTCCATACACATAAGAATAAATAAATTTGAAAACTAACTCAGTTCTCATGTTCTAACAATAATTATTATAACCTTATATATTTTCAATATTATTAAACAACAAAAATAAGACAGTACATGGCTAGAATAAATCTACAACAGTAAAAATGACAAAAGTCAAAAGAACAGAGTATAATTAAGCATACTTGATTATTAAACAGAAACAGGAAAATCAGTAAAGAGTAAATGGAAGACGAGTTCTTTAATAAAATAAAATCGTGAAACAAATATTTCCTCAACAACTGCCCATGTGAGCAGTTTTCCTCTGTCAAAAAAGGATCCTTACAATCTCCACAAAAATGGAAAATAACTAATGGTAAACTCTAAAGCAGGGGCAGAAAAGCTTGTTTATGAGATATAACTATAATTAAAAGTTTTACAACTTTAAATTAATTCATCTCTCATGAATCATGAGTCATGATACATTAAATACACTTTACATTAAGTAGACTCGTCACTTTAGTCTTTACATATTCTTGTACAAATATTTATTGCAATCTATCATGTAAAAGTTACTTGATATATTGAGTATTCAATATAAATAAGCGAGTATTAGCACAACCTTGTTCGTTATAAATAACTCAAATTAGTCCAAAAATACAACAGAGGCAGAGTGTACCTAATAATACATGTGATATTAGATAAATTAACTCAAGTTCGTTTTTTTCTCTGTTACTAAACTAAATATCTTCATTCCTCCTTCATTTTAACTAGATACCCCCAGTCTTCAGTTGTTCCTTCTTGAGACGACCTTAGGCCTCACTTTCTAAGATGGATTTTCAAATTAAATATTATTGAGTAAAGTTCATTCATCAGTAAATTCTTAGAGACATGGCAGTCATATTGCATGTTTCTGTAAAAAACTGATTTCATGATTCATAATAATATCATAATTACAAGCTAACAAAATTTCATGTCCTTCTGAGAAGAATCTTCTCTAAAAGGTACAATGTATCTTAAGTATATGGAAGGGACAAGTCACTCTCATGTAGTGACACAAATTATATAATAATTTAAATTATTATTAATATATAATGTGAGGGAAAGTTATCAAGTCTTTCTAATACATGTCCATGTAATTATACACATAGATGTATATTATGTATGTAGTAATAAAGTAGAATATAAGTTAATATAATATGTATATTGAACAAATATAATATTTTTATGTGGTATGTAGTGTATGACGAAACAAAAATATGACTAGACAAGACCTCGTTGACTTGTGACAGGACACCTAGAAAATTAACAACAAACTTTAAAATGTAAGTTCAAAAAAAATCATTTTACTTATTCAGCTAATTATGATTCAAGGAAATAAATGGGAAATGAAGTGCTATATAATATTTTAATACCTTGGTGCTGGAATAGGTGACGACAACATTGCCGGATTTGTAGCATATTGATTCATTCTGTCAGGCAAAACATGATAAGAATTAATTAAATATGACAAAATTGATTGGTACTAAATACTAAACTATTAAAAATTCAAAATTATATCAATATTAATATCAGTCCTAAAATTTTATGTTACTTTATACTTGACAATTCATATTATTTTTGGTTTTTATGTCTAAATATTAGCAAAAATTTGTTATTTATTATAATATGTATCAATTTATTACGTACTGTAGCATAGGAGCTGCAAAGAGAGTTGAAAGATCCCGAATAAATTTACCGATGAAATAAACTCCATACAGACGGAAAAGAAGTTCTGCACAGGAAATTACTAATCGAAGAAGTTTCGGTCGTCCTTTGATCATCTGTACAAATCAAGGAAGCATATTTTAGTCAACAAACCTGAATGGTATTGTAAGTTAACAATTATCATCAAATACACAAAAGTACCCTGGTATTATAGTATTCATATCCTAGTATAAAGACGTTAAGTGTGAGCAGGATAAAGAAAACAAAACTCGTTGTTCTCCACCAGAAACATTTCTAGAAACAAAATAATTTAGTTTGATTCAATCCACTTATAGTCTACTTTGATGTACTTGTACAGTTTACATGAAAAACTACATATAAAAATTGTAAAATAATGAAACAACTTTCTCACCTTTATCATAGTATCAGGGTCTATCGTCATCTACAAGGAAGAGAATAAAATTTAGTTGTAATTTTCATTTGGAATTTATCTTTTGGAATAGGATCCTACATGTAAAGTTTTCAAACAGAAATTCTTTGGAGCAAGGGAACATGTCTGTATTGAGATATAAGCAAATGAATCAGCAACATGTCATGCTTGTCATTAAACAGTCGGAGAAAGAGAGACGAAGGCAGAGAGAGAAGGAAACCTTTCAACGCCTCTCAAAACCCCCCTGATCACTAATGACGTAATTACAGGAAGCAATTAGCAGGAAACAGTATTAGCCGCCTTGTTGAGTGCTAACTATTTCTACAATTAGACTACTGATTAGTAAGGACAACAACTAACTACTTCACCCATAGAATAAATTGTTCTATTGATTCCTTTCCTCGCCTCTCTTCACATTATCTTTTAATTATTTTATATTTAACTGTCCATACGGATTATCATGCAAAATGTGAGATAAAAAGAGAATTACTTACATCTTTGGTGGCAGTGAGTAATAAGAATGCAAAGACCAGTTGCAGACTCAGAATTGCGAATACTGTTATCCAGTATAAAATGGATAATAGAATATCTATGAAAAAAGACAGAAAACATGGGACAAATTATTTTTTAACTATTTACAGATACTCCCTCCACTCTTTTAATTTGTGTTTTAAACTGTATTGTGAAAAAATGTGTCTAACAGTCCATTTAATTTGTCTAGCTATAGTACTCTTTTCTGTCAACTTACACATATTAATTTCTTAATGGGGCTTGACAATGAGAATGAAGCGTTTCCCATGTGTCACTAAAGTTATTATCAGTCAGACGAGTCTTTTACAAATTCTCTTTTTTTCACAACATTTGTCTTGTAATTATGATACGCTCTTTCATTTTTTTAAATATTGTCAACTACTGGCTAGTCCAACTTTGATACAATTTGAAATGAAATGTACTGTTACACTATTAAATAATTTACCAAATTTAGAAGAAGTTATGTGTAGAAATGACGCTTCCCCCTGCAAAATGGATAGAGTCAATGTTAATGATTTTAGTATAAATGAAATTGATAATTGCCATGTAGAGTTAAGAAATGTCATTACATCTTTTTCATAATTTGTGTCATATAGTAGCCGGCAACCAGCATAACCTATTAGAAATATTGCCAGGAACTGAAAAAAATTGAGACAAACAAATAATTAAATAATTATTAACACAATGGCATTTAAAAAAGACACATGGATTGAATCCCAATATTTTTTGTTTGTCAACTGAATAAGTTCAGCACAATTTTATCATATTGAAACATTTCTTCTCAAGTTGACATATTTAAACTCAACAGAAACTAATAATAATAATATTTGTACAGACTTTTTAAACTTTTGACAGAAAATCACTGATGAATAAATAAGTAGACTCACAATATCGGCTATGGCAAGAACCATCACAGTTTTCTTCCTGTGTGCACACACGAAAAAATTGTAAACACAAAGACTTGTCACTGAAGTTTGACTGGTCAAAATATACAAACCAATTTGCTTACCTCGTCCATGGATCACCCTGCATTTTAGGGAGACTTTTGTGTGTCAGCGTGACGATGACATGAAAAGACAATTATTCTATTATTAATAATCATGTGTGAAGTTTGACCAGTGAGCTTAACTAGTTCTTAAAAATATACACTTATTTTCAAGCTCAATTGGCGAAAAAAGCTACTGACTCAAAGTATCTAATTTTAGCATATTCGGGTAGGTGTTCAGCACTTTAAGAAATTAATCAGTGAATTTTTTAGAAATATTTATAAAGCATACCTGGGGATCTAAGGTGGTTCAAAGGGCAAGACCTGACTGATAATTTACATTTAACTAATGTCAGAAATTTATGGAAAAATACTTATTACCCAGTTTAGACTATTAATTAAAAGATAATTAAATTCATTCATTTTTAAGCTCACTGAAAACTATATGTACTTGTTAGTATATTTTGACATACAATGACTGAAAATTACCTTGTAGAGGGGTATGGGTGTAACGGCTCAATGGTGACGGCCTAATTGAAGAACACCCCGCACTGGAAAAATAAAACCACTTCCTCTTCAATCAGAAGAAGAAGGCAAAGGAAAGAAAGTGGAGGGATCAAAGGGGGGAATTCAGCTGATATGAGCACAAAGAAGTGGTGACAATGAAACCAACAAGAGCCGTAACAACATAACACTTTTAGGAACCGGGATCACAAAATAAGTATTAGACAGTGCACGTGACGACATGAACAAAACCTCAAAGTTGGCAATTCAACGAACAAACCACACACAGAGACAAGAAAATTGGTAACAATATGTAGGCTATATATTCACTATATTTTTTTCCTTTGAGTATTAATATTGAGAGTTGAAAACTGGAACAGTTACAAGAACAACGAACAAGATTTTTTCCTAATCTCATTTGAGCCAACCATGTACAATGTTTGCAATGTGGCTGTTGATGTCAAACTTAATGATGATCCGCTAATCAATTTCAGGCTTGAGCACAAAAAAACAAATAACACGTTACAACCTCAAAATTCACTGACGCACTTTCTCTATTTTTACACACACACACACTTTCCAACAATAAGAAGGGCCGAGGATTCGATTTTTTCACTAATAAACATGTCCACAATTATTTTTCTCTGAAATACACTTCTTCCGACTTGCATTGTGGACACTTTTAAGTGTAGAATCATTCCAAAATTTCAAACTAAAAATTCTTGTTAACTTTAACACACTTGATGTCCAAGGAGGGAAAAAGACTTTTTGTTGAATAATTCTTGACAGGAAAAAAGAGAGAATAAGGAGAACATGTGCAATTTGTACACTTACGCACTCGTCTCTCTTCTTCCCATAAATTTGACACACATCGAGAGACACAGAGAGAGAGAAAATGTGTTAAAAATCTTGTTCTCTCAACTATTATTTGTCTCAAACTCGACTATTCTTTTATTTATAGTAATCTTGTTTCCTTCTTTCTTTTATGGTTCCACTTAAAAAGAAATTCACGGGAATTCTTCCGTAATTCCTAAAAATTTGAGAGCACAAGATGCTTTCCTTCTTCTTTAGCTGTGCTTCCGTCCTATAATAAATATAACAATAAAATGAACATGTAACAACACACACACTTGAATTATACAATTTGTAATCCTTCACGATTAAACCCAAATGAGATTTAATAGTATAAATGATGAGATTAGAACGGCTTTTTTGGCTTTTACACAAAAAAAAAACATTTTCTCGTTTTTTAAAATAAATAAATAAAGAAACAAAGAAAAAAGTAAAAAAAATTCTCATGTTTTTTTTGTGTATAAATAGCAACTGTCACTTTGTGTTCACTTACCCACCGTTTTTTCCTTTGTTCGTGATCTTGTGATGATGATTAAATTATATTGTTGATTAAATTATATTGATTGAATATTTCCTTGTTCGATGATTATTACAGACAGAATTATTTAAAATTTAACCAATATTAACATTAAATTAAGAGAGAGAGAGATGGAAGGATTTGAGCAAAAGATGAAGAAGAAGAGAGAGAGAGAAAATAAAGACAGATAGACAAGTAGTAGTAAGTAGTAAATAGTGGAGGTTGAAGAAGAAGAAGAGGAAGATGAAGTAGTGAGACAAGACTTCTCTACGCAAAGAAAGATGCAACCAGAGAGACACTAGAAATCGGATGACGATGATGATGACGATCAAAAGCTATCTTTACTCCCTCCTCTTCTTATGAACTATATCCCTCATCTCTTAGACTCTTTTTCTATACATTTGACTTACCCGTACGCGTTCTTTACTCCTCTTCAGAGATATATCAATCCATTTTCTATACAGACAAAAAAGTTACACAGACGACTTGTTCCGTTTATATATATTTATATTTTTTATTACATTACAACTTAACTATATATATCCCCTCTCCTCTTGTGTGGTGTGTGGTTGCGACCATGACTTTTCCTTATACTTGTCCTCCGTTCTCTCTTCATGCTCTCTTGATTTACCGGGCATTGTCGGTTATTTTACTCTCAGATACTTTTTTTTGTCGCTCTCTCTCTCTTTTTTCACTCTGTAGACAAATGGAGTACAGTTCTCACTTTTCTCCTCATCAACCATCCAATTTTCATTAGAAGACTTTTTCTAACAAGTGCTCCAAATTATGTTCCTTTGATCACTTTCAAAATTTTTTTTTTAAATTCCATTTAATTTTAAAATACTCTCTTCGGCTCTACGGATAGAACATTCCTTGAAATCAAAGAACTGAGAAGTGACATGATTCTAATATAAATTTATGGAGGAAGTAAAGAGGAGAGAGAGAGTAAAAAAATATTTTGGTGACACATGCCACGGTTAAATTTCATTTTTGTTAAATATTTTTGACTTTTTGAGGTTGTCTTATGTCACTACATTTTTGCTAATGTACAAGATACAACTACATTTATATCGTCGGCCTAGGTCGCTAAAGTCGTATCTCACAGGCTCCTCCCATTGTAAAAATGACACATATCCAGCGCCAACGGTGAGGATATGTGTCATTTTTACAAGGGGAGGAGCCTGTGAGATACGAATTTAGCGACCTAGGCCGACGATATGTAACAGCGGGTATTTTGCGGATACTTTTTTTCAGAAAGAGACTTCCAGAAAGAGTTGGGGCGAATCGAATGAGACGTGTTGGGACATGACAGAGAGCTCGTGTTGCAAAATATTTTCTTGATAATTCCAAGGCTATGAAAGGTGGACAGGGGAGGAGTATACTAGAAAGTGGGGGAGAAAGGCTAAAGCATTTTACGATTTTGCAACTCTTCAAAAAAACTGTCCTCCTACAACAACCACCACCAAAAAAGAGGCAAAGGAAATGGAAGGAAGACAAAAATCGGCCAAGTTAAAAAAAAATCTGTAGAGAAGTATCAACATAAACATACAGACTCTCTCCACTTGCCGTTTCTTCAAAGTATCATGTATCTTCCTGTATTTTTAGACCATTTGTCAACTATACACACACTCACCCTTGGAGTCAAGAGAGTCACGTGTAACTTTTTTTCTCTTTTTTTAATACGAATTATTTACAATTATTTTATCCATTCACCAAAGTAAACTACCAATATGTAGGAAATCTCCAACTGTTCAACTTCATTCTGGTTATAATTTACTAGTTATGATTCCTACACTGAGGAGAATTATAATGGAATATTTTTTTCCGAGTGTATTGGCAAATGACAAAGTAATCGTCATCATCTCAAATCATAGTCAAAGTTTATGAGCAACGTTAAAAAGTTTAAGAGTTGATGAGGGATGAGTGGGTAGTGTTTGAAATAGTTTGTACATATTACAGATATTACAAACTTTGTAAAATGTTCCATGTTCTCCCCAACTAAATTAAAGAGAGGGAGGTTTTATATATATATATTTTATATTGTAGGGAAATAAAGAAAAAACAACAAAATCTTGATCCACTTTAACTATTAATCATATGCCATCATTATCGTTCCAATCTTGATGGCTAAAAATACATTTAAAATGTCTCTTGTGTACACTTTGACTCTGTACATGTTTGATAGACATCGTGGTTCTTTAGAGACAGAATACAATCACGAGCATCAAGAGATAGAAAAGGCCAATGTAATGTAAAGGAAAATAAAAAGGGCATCAAGAGAGAGAGAGAGACAGGATGATGATGATATATATAATATTATTCTAAATTAAATTGCTCTATTGGCACATACAACAGACCTAAATTATAAATGCTGCAAGTACCTCTCTCTCTCTGTCTGTGTTTAGTTTAGTTGAGAGAGATATACAATTTAAATAAAAATTGTTGGTATAATTTAACATTATGGTTTTACCCGTGTACTTTGTACACGGGTGAAACTTGTCTTATAATTTGAGACAGGTTCTCAGCAGCCGGGGATTTTTTAGAGGCATGGATGCATACAAAATATATATAAACACATCTCGAGGAAAATTCTCTCTCTCTCTCTCTTCATGCAGATTATTATCCATATTTTCATGGATGACATTTGAAATAGAAGCATAGCCAATACATAAAAAATTCATTTTCTTCAACATTCACCTTAATGTCATGTAAAGGAATTGACAGGAGCATGTGAAATTTGACTAAAATTTATGTAATGTATGATACCTGTAGACTCATTTAAATTTTTTTATGGTAATTTTCTTGTATTTATCAACTCAAGACTTGACGGATTGATTTTCTTGTACATTTTTTTCTATATTGTTTTTTTCTTGGTCTGTGGAGTGTGCAGTGTGGATGGTCAGTAATAATAATAATAAAATAAAAAAAGCATAATTGTATTTAATTTCAAGCCAAGAAATTTCCCGAGTTGGAGTTGATGGGATTAAAAAAGATGGGATTGAAAAAAAGGAATGTTATGAAATGGCGAAACGATATGTGAAAAAAGTTGATGATGAGAATATATAAATGAGACTGTAATCTCAATCTTCAAAATGAGCAATGTTCATATAAAATTCTCTCTCTTGGAGCAAAGTGATAAAATATAAATTATTATTATTAAACTTTATTACGGTGTTAAAAATGGGACTGATCTCAATGAGATCTCTATACAGCCAAGATAGTTCTTCCCCCACGAACACTTAAAACTA
>JAQIVZ010000726.1:0-52067 GCA_034700945.1 Arrhopalites spinosus | reverse complement strand
ACGCTGGAAACGAAAGGGTAGACCTCCTGCAGGGGTAGTGGTCAATTTTTGTCTCGTTTTTGCCTTTCAAACTACCTGCTTCTTAATCTTTTAACACATCGAAACTAGGGGAAAATTGCTCCATAAGAGACAATGGGAACTAAGTCTGCCTCTCACTGTACATACTACAGTATATCTGTCTGTATTTATATTATGTGGGCGGCTGCGGGTAGACGAGGTCACATAGCTTTGAAATGTTGACACTACAGTCTTAGCACACATACGAAAAAAGAACATTTTCTTTATTAGCACTCCAAAAAAATACAACTTGTACGGCTATTGACATTCCTCAGAATAATTCTTATGACGGTATCAAATCGTACCAAATGAAACTAAGAATCATTTTTAGAAATTCTACAAAACATCTTTTGATTGAAGTGACCCGAACATTAACAGTGCACAACACATTCCTCATTGCTGACTCCATGATAGGTCAAAAGAACCAACGAGAAATAAATAAATACAATTTACAAGTAGTCACAAACAACTCAATATTTATAAATTATCCTCCACATTAATTTCCAATTTAAAATCAAAATTAATTTCCTCCTTTGAACTATACTATGCTTGTATAAATTTAATCGAAAAAAAACATTTATTATAACACATCAAAATTTCCATCCATGACACAACAAACAATATAAAGTATATATAAATATTTTCAAAAAAAAACATGCTGACGACAGCAAAACGTGCTCTTACATACTTTTAACATTCCATGCATAAGATTTAAATGAAAACCTATTAATTTCAAAAAAATATACAATGCACGTAAACGTCCCTACAAAAAGACAGACATGATCATATAAAAATGTTGTGTGTACATATTTTACTTGTGCTTGTACTCTCTCACATGTAAACGTGCTCCATAGAATGTCACTAAAAAGATCAACATTATTAAACGTTTGAGAGTTAGAGGTCAAGCATATTATAATCATTACATTATGATTCACTCTGAGATTCATCAATGTGTTTGTGTGTGTGTGTTCACAAAAAAACTACGTCGTGGATATGAACAAGAGGGAAGTAGAGCCTGATATTTTTTGCATGTACTTTAATTTTTATACATAAGTACAGATATATTATAATTGTAGACAATGATGAAAAGGATCCACAAAATAATTGACCTCAATCAACAATCCAATGCATAAATATGACTTGTTGAATTAAATTTCTTGTTGAACAAAGAATAATTAATTAATTAGTTATTAGCTAATTAAAAGACGACAAGGGAAAGAGGGAGAGGAAGTTGAATCAAGAAGCCGGAAGCCCAAATGAATACTACACTATCATCATTTATCATGTACAAAATTATTTTCTGTAGACTGTAGTATATTTATAAATTGGCATGACTTAAATTAACAGAGAAATTCTCCTATCTCAACACTCAACTCTATAAATTCATATTCAATTCACCAAATGAAACAACACAGAGATTAAGCTCAACATAATTAACAAAAAAAACAAAACAAAATAATATACATACATTCAAAAGGTCAAATCCCAAATAAAAAAAAATAACTTAATTGTAATCATAACACGGAGTCACTGTAGAATCAAAAGAAAATAAATCATGAAAGAGTGTCTGAGGCCCTTTACGTCAATACGGACATGGCGGTGACTATGAGTCTTTAGTTTTAGCACGTGGCAATCCATAAAAATTCCAACTCTTAAATTATTTCATACAGAGAGCAGAGAGAGCATAATCCAAACAGTTAGACCATTTTTAACTAACAACGACTTTACACGGAAATATCGCAAATCCAAGGAAAGGATACACAACTTAATATAACATAATTTACATGTATACCGTGACTATACAATAAATATGTGAAAAAAAACAAACATGAGGAGAAGAAGAAGCACTATATAACAATATTGTAACAAGATGAAGACTATAATAAATATATAGACAAAATGCAAAAAAAATCCGTCCTCTTCCCACTATCTTTAATTGTACATTGAGCTTTGGCTAGAGACTTTTTAGTAACATTTTAGAACATTGAGCCAACACAGTACACAGTATCCTATAACTCCGAAACCCCTAAAACCATGAGCATACTTAGGTATATTTTAAAAAAAATATGTAGAGAATAGCCTCGACTCCCATGGAATTGACTAGAGTAAAAACAGTTTCCTCCTCCTCCTTATGTCACTTTCTATAAATCTTCAACATAAAGGCACAAACTACGCACAAAGATTTTCACACAAGAACAAGAATAACAAGACACCAAAGGAAAATAGTACAAGAAATATAATATACCTATATATATATAACACAAAACGACAGTGAGAGAGAGAGAGAACAACAAGAAGCCTAAAATTAGCATAAGAGGAGAATTGTTGGATTTTTATGCTGACAGTAATAATTAGCACATCTTATATTCTCTCTGTTTTTCTTTTGTATCCTTTAAAACATTATAATTTCCTAACATAATTAATGTACACTACAATTACCATACAAATCTACAAGAACAAGACTCTCCAATACTAAGAGAGAGAGAGAGTACGTACTTACAACTACAATTAACTTTTACATAATTATAATTCTAGTGACTAGTGAGGGGACACATACTAAACAGTCAATGTATTTAGTCATCACGTTGTCCAGAGTCCGAGAGAAAGAGAGAGTGAATAAAACAGACATTATAATTATGGAAGATGTATTTGTATTTAATTTTACTTCTGTATAATTTTACAAATTACAGCATTTCAAAAAAAAACTTGGGTACTCGTAAGTGTCTAAAAAACCATGGAAAATTGTATGAAAAATGTGTCTTGATAGAAACTGATTTATAGTCTACTGATTTATAGTCTACTCTCATTTTCATATAATTTCATATTTGATCTCAATATTTAGCCCACAGTTGCGTACCTCCACACACACTACTTATTATGTCATTATGTCATGTGACCCCAAAAAAAACCGAATCGGTGTGTAGTGTGTACACCATAAGACATTTACACATGAAAAGTTTTCTTTACCCTTATTACACTTGCTGGCACCGTTAAACTACTGAAACTGCCTTATGTATAAGTCTATAGAGAGATACACTTGTTTTTTTGCGTATAAAATCTTCTCTTATACTTTCTCATCCTTGCTTCTTACTCATCACCGTTAAAAATAAGAAATTATAACCAAAGAGTTTTTTTCTCTCCACGAATGTCAGCACAATACGGAACACTATTTTTTTCTTGCATTTCAATATAAATGTCAGAGAGACTCCTCTACCCTCACCTCGTCTCCAACTATTTATCTTATGAATTCTGTCATGTTTATCCCCTTTGGATAACATTTAGCGCTCTACTTGTGTACTTATTACATATTATGTACGATTGAATTTTTTCTTACTTCCTCAATCCCCTACATGAATTTTTTATACCAGTCAAATTTCAACCATCCATACAATCTCAATATCTATCTCATTTTTCCATGTACAACAGGAGAGGAGGAGCCGGAGAATCTTTTTTTAAATAAAAATTATTTCAAAAGTAATTTTTTATTCTCAAATAACATGAGACAGAAAAGGTACAGAGACGCGAATAATTTTATGCCACCGACATCAACATTTCTACATTTGGTTTGTACAAATATAATTTTTTGCCCATTCTCTATAAATATGCTCATCCTCCCTATTATTATCCCTCGGACAACAATCTCAAAGTACAAAACCCATTTACTCAATGCTCAATATTTAAAGTAGCATTTCAACCTTAAGTGAATTAATGTGTATTGCCCAAGTCCTACGGAAATAATCTAAAAAGGAAAATAAAACAGAGAGAGAGTATCATCATTGAGTCTAAAAAGTCTAGAAAATTTGAAACCATGTGGAGAACAGACAGACACAACAGTGGGAAGAATTAGACAAGGAAAACCCCATAAGTACCTTCATTCATACTACCTATGTGTATAAACAGATATAAAATGAAAACGGAAATGGAAAATGGTCGTATCATTTAGATTCAAATCCAAGATTCAAGAGGGCTATCCTATCCAATAACCAACAAACTCGAATTTTCCCAGCGTGACTCGAGAAACAAAATAAAAAGCCCCATTTTCCCCATTATACACGCGCTCTTTCACTTGTATCTGTATGGGTTGATGGTGAGTAAAAGTATAACTCTAAGTAGAAAACCCTGAAGAAAAACTCTTGAAAAAAGATGGAAAATAGCAAAACTGGCGAAAAATATACAAAATATATATCCTCTCTCTATAATACCTATACAAACCCGAAAAAACTCCTACCCGACTGCTCACACTCAGAGCATCACTGCACAGTAGCAGTTACAAGGGAAAGGTTTTCTCATCGTCACATCATGTGGATAGATATACACAGTACACACAATACAGAGAAGAGGAATACCCTTTGCACTCACTAATACCCTTTGCACACAATATATGTACAAAGTCATTTTCCCCGTCCTCGTACCACCACAACCATCAACCTACACATTTAACCATTTTTATATATAGCTTTTTATCCAAACTGTCCGCCCATCCATATTTCCTTCCAAAGTTGCTCCTTTTTTATCAAAAAAGAAAAAATTAATAATAAAAGAACCCGGTTCATCATCAACATTATTAAACTGTACATAAATATACTCAAAATATATCATTACAACAATAATTCAATTTTCAAATAACATGTTCTTTTTATTAAAAAAGAAATAACAGAGAAAATTGTAACTAATACATACACTAGAAAATTGCAAACAGCTAGACGCCACTTCAAATATACTATGGACAAATGGAACAATAACGTCAATAGCATAGAGATAAATACTTCAGAATTTGACACTTGACTTTTTCTCGTCTGTCGTCATATTCCTTGTTGACGTAAAACGTGTAATTTTACTAGTCTCATACTTTCATATCAACAATCATGAGAGCCTTTTCCAAAAAAAACCACAAAAAACCCCCCTCTTACTTCATCTCCTTGTACACACCGGGAGAGTGTCATGTCGTTCATACCGGCAGACACAATATTTAAAGTAGAAATTAACCCGGTACCGGTAAAGAAGTGTTGCCAGGTCATTACTATATGGCATCCTTCTGTCTCATTCTCCATTACAATATATATGTCTGTACACTACTCTCAAAAAATATTTTGTCTCTATTATCATCTCATGGGTTTTTTTTCTCCAAGAAGCAAAACCAATAGCCTTTATACTACACGGGCTTTGAGGAGTTTACTAGTGACTTGTGCAGCCTCTTTCTTTTTTAACTTTTATTTATGGAGTTGAGCCAAAAATTAAAAAAAAATTGTAGGCTCTATTCATACAATGTTATTTGACTACATGTGTGTGTGGTATGTGCTTATTATGCAACGTGTCCTATCATAGGAAAATACCGACCGACAGCTGAGTGAATTGAGCTCTACCATTTATCTACATATGTCTCTGTCTCTCTCATACAAGAGTAATACGTATGTAGACACACACTACAAACGTAAATTTTTTACGCAAAGCATATCAGTCGACCTTAAGAATCACCACTATTTTATAATAGATTTTTCATGTGAGTCAGAGAGAGAGAAGACCTGCAAAAATCTTCAAAGTCTAAACTAAAGAAAAAAGAACAAGTTGAGAACATGTAAATTCCAAATCACATTCTTTCTCACATATATATATATATATAATTTTTTTATAGTATGGGTGGTAGCTATAACCTACGATCTACATTAATTTTCAATTTTCATTATATTCACAATGCAAATAACTGACATGTAACACATTCAACATTGATATTGTATAATAAAGTACAGAAGAAAAGTAGGATGAAATAGGATACTGGAAGCACAATTTTATACTAGAAAAATATCTACAAACATTACATTTGTTTCATTCACATATTAAATGATCACAATTTAATCGTATTTTCAATCCAGCTACAGTTTAAACATGTACCTCCACATGTTAAATGATATTCAAATAGCCCAAAACTATAAACTACCTTGGAACTTCAAAACATGAAACTTACCTTCAGCTCTACTTAAACTCACTTGTGCCTCCAAAAAAAACTTTTTACTAGTATCTTTTTTGTTCATCAATTCATAGTCTACTTCCAACTCAGATTTCATAAATTTAAAACGTGCCCATTAGGAAGCATCCCAATCCCATAGTATGGGATCCATACTTCACAAGAGTTTATATAGCAAAGTTTTTATTATACATCGTACATATCAAAAATAACTAAATATAATAATAAAATTCCTTTTAGCCTTTCCTTCCTTACTCAAATAATAATAATAAAATATATATGCTAAAATGTTGCCCATACTAAATATTCTTTGAGAATGAAATTGAGACAGTGTTCATTATCAAAGTATTAAAAGGGAATGAGTAGACAGTAGACAGAAATAATAATCGGATGCACAAAAAAAACCGTAGACATGCGGGTACTAGCTATACAGGATGGAGAATGAGAATACTAATGGCAAATAAATGAAATTGAACTATACGCATCGTCGGTATGACCTACTAGGAAATTCCCGACTGTAATCCGTAATAACTGAGTCACTCACCCATATTGTACAGTACAGTGTACAATACGCGTACATATTCCCTATACTTTTTGTGTAGAATCCATTGATTAACATGTACCATCAATGTACCCAATGGGTACTAGCCGTATAT
The DNA here is from genome assembly GCA_034700945.1 of Arrhopalites spinosus. NCBI lineage: Eukaryota > Metazoa > Arthropoda > Collembola > Symphypleona > Arrhopalitidae > Arrhopalites > Arrhopalites spinosus. The sequence goes on along the minus strand of JAQIVZ010000726.1, from coordinate 45,392 downwards.
CACTTAATATTGTTTTTAGAATACTGAAATAAAGTAGATTGATATGTCAAAGGTTTGCAAAACATTTTCCAAAAATATGACGACTAAATGTTGTATATAACTCAAAATATATTATTATGATACAAAAAAAACACATTTCAAATTCCATACCCATTCATTCTATTTCAAGCACGTTGTGGGCAAACCATTTATTTTGTATTATTATCTAATATTTCATATTTATAATGGTAATCTAATCACATGCCTCGTAGAATGTCACAAGACAAAAACTCTTGTGAATTGAGAAATTTCGGAGTTTTTGTGGCTCACACAGACACAGTCAGAGTCCTATAATAACAAGGCATTCATTTTATACTTTGTCATGATTCTCATTTTATTTCCATATCGATACCGATTGTCGACACAAGAAGAAGAAGAAAAGAACTAAATCAGCAAAAGCTTGGAATCATGACTACTACTACCAGGTTAGCAGTAAATAGTTGGCCAGTAATGAGCTTTAGATATCTTGCAAAGTCACAGACTGGAATTTGGATCAAGAAATTATATGTACAATCTATATATTCCAAATTGCAAAGTCCCACATGGTGAATAGCAAACGACATCAAATTCCAATTTCATGAATAAGTCACAGAAAGGGAAAAAAATGAAGATGAAACTAGGCCTTACAAAAAGAGACTTGAAAATAGTTGTTAGATTCTATACAGTCAATCTACACATGAATAATTCTTGTAGTCAATCAAAATAAAAAAACAGTAGGTACCTACTACCTAGTCATGTATATGTACAGACATTAATCTTTTTGTGGTACTTGGTACGAAATGATTTGTAGTAAAAAAAAATCAAAAATTTGTACAATAAAATCGGAAGTAAAATTTAACCGCATGTTAGTGCCTTATTGTTTGATTCTCAACTTGTCCAATGAAAAGTTAATAACAAAACAACTTTTTTTTTCATGATTATTATTTAGAGATCCTGTAATTTAGACGCTCGTGCATCCCTCACGCATAACCTCCATTATCCATTAAAGTAAGCTCTCCACTATAATTTAATGATAATTGGAAATTGAACACAAATCTGGATATTACTGGATAACTGGATACAACTGGATAAAACTAGATCTTTTGGCAGGTTACAACAATGTACAAAAAATTAAGATAGGCATGGAATATTTCAATAAATATTATGTATATTTCATTTGTTGATAATTACCTGCCATTCCTGTCTCCTCTGTCTGTAGCTTTGTTGAAATTTATTTTTTTAATAGTATAAACAAACTAAGTAGGTACTTGTAATTTATGATAATAAATTAAATTATAAAAATATATAACATAAAAAGTTATTAGAATAGTGGGCGAGGTTAAAGTTGAGAGAGCAAAAGCAAAAAAAAATGTTTTGTCAGCGTCAGCATAAGCATCATTGACTTTTAAACTGAAAAGTCATGATTATTTATTATTTACACAATACACCAATGCCAATCGTTGCAAAAGATGAGGAATTTGAAAATTGTTTATCCCATGTCCCATCATGAAAATTTTTCTTTTTTTTCTCAATAGAATTTAGAGAGATGTATCTCTCCCCTTACTTTAAATCATGGTTTTGTACAATAAACTAAATTATTAAGTACATTTTACAGTTGTAGTAGTTTGTAGTACTTATCAGTTGGCAATGCAAAATGTTCCATAATACAGGAAAATACTTTTAATAAAGGGATTAAACATAACAAAGTACATAGTAAAACCAAATCCCTTCCTGCCATTTGATTCCTTTAAAGTGGAATGCCGAAATGTAAAGTTTTTCCTGACAGAAATCATGAAGGGAGCGAACGGAGGATTGCAAATTTATAATTGCCTCTTGACGCCTTAAAACTATATAATCATTTGTCTAGGAGCAAAAAAAATTTACATAAATACATGTTTTGTGGATCTCATCAAATCAACATGTCAGTTGTTGATGGGTGCATTTTAACTTGTTCCTTGTCTGATGTGTGTGTGTGCAGTAAAGAGTAGACTCTTTTTATATTTTTATTCATATTATAAAATAACGAGAAAACTAACTGGCAGTCCATGTCTATACAGAACCCCTATATTTCAGCATGTTTGTAACAAGTTACGACTTGATATAGTGGACAGATATTATTTTATTTTATACTACTTGCACTTTAATAATATTTTTTTCCTGATAATTATTGCAAAATGTTCATGTCTAAATATGCGCACTTGGCTACTACTTTGGCACATATATACTATTACAATAATTATACTTCTAGTCTTCGTTGTCTGCCTCGTCTTCGCTGAACTGTCTTGTACTCATTGTCATTTAGTTTGAATTTAAAATTTTAATTATCATCAATTCAATTCATCCACCCATCTCTCTCTCTCTCTCTTTATACAGGAGAGACACAGACAAGAGAGAAAATAGAAGCATGTCTACTAGACTAGGGACTAGTCCATAAAATTGAAACTTTTTTACACGACACACAAAAAGAATACATAATAGAGGAGATGGAAAATGATAGGAGACCCCAAGAAAAAAAATTATTTTTCCAGGCATCAAAAATGTGCATGGAGAAAAAAAAAGTCAAGAAATATTTTAGTAAAAAAAAAGACTCAAAGGATGAGCAAGTCAGTTTTGATAGGATTTTGTGAGACGACAGCTGGTAGAGAAGATATAATTCATAAACTGGAAAAGGTTGCCCTAGGGGTGTATTCTAAAAGCAAGTAATGAACGTCCTTGATTTCCCACAATGATTTTTACTGGAATAATTTTGTTTTGCGGCATCCTCACTACTCTCTCTTTTTGCCCTACGAACATCAGCAAAAACCCCGCAGTGTGCAACTGCATGTTAATGAAAACCTGTACAGTACAGTAGTACATAACCTGTCATGGACAACCTTGGCTCTAAGAATTTGTAATTTCCTGCATTATTTCCGTTTCAGCTGAATGCAAAGAGTGAGGCATTGAATGTGGCTCTGAATTGCATTGTTCTTAATCTAAAAAAAGTCAACCTCATATCTCACATGCATGTCTTTTTTATAACTCGTCATATGATTCAACATTCATTCCTCTTCCTACTTGTCTACTATATGCAACTCTCAATCTCTTATAATTTTTATAGGTATAGCACTGGAGAATTTTTGTTGTTGATATTAAGCCAAGTTTTTAAAACTGAATAATTTAAATTTTGTCATATTATAGACCATAGACGGCTGACGAAAATTCTCAATAAAAAAAAATTATATGGTAGACTCAAGTTTAGACTATGTAGCACATTAAATAAAAGAAATGTACATATTAATTTTGTTGGTTCGTCGCCTAATAATTACCACTGAATTATTATTATTTAGTAAACTATGAGTGATATGAAATGTCTTGTACAAAGTGTTTTGTACACAATAAATACTATTAAATGTAGGGATGATGATAGTAAAGAATTGTAATAAAATAATTGTACCTTGAACCTGGAGGAGGAGGTGGAGTATTACAATGTTGTTGATGATGTTGTTGATGACTTGCTGCTCGTGAACACACGGAATTATTCTCAATGTTAGAAGAATTGTTGACAGGGTTGTGATTGTTGGGTCCACAAGAATGGGGTTTGGATGATTTGGAATGATTTCTCGGTCCAGCCGGTTGGTATTGATGAGTAATAGTCTGACTTGAGGATGACTTGACGGAACTTGTGGTGGGGGTACTTCTTCCACTTGACATGGATGAATTATTGGGTGTGGGACTTCTTCGAAGAAGAAGGTCATTCTTAGCTGTGTACATTGGACCGCTAACATAAAAGCCACCGCTCCCACTGTTGTCTCCAACATTATCACGATCACTCCGACTTTGACCTACGGACACAGATCGTTTGGTAGGTGTAAAAACTCGACATCCTCGAGTTCTAGAACTTTTTGTGGGTGACTTGACAGGTTTTGGTGTTTGGGGTGGGGAAGTAACACGAGAGGATTTACCCGTTGTCGTTCGATTCCCAACGGGAGTTGGAGTGGTTACTGGTCCAGTACTAGTTGTAAATTTTGACCTGGACCCAGGTCCAGCAAGTGTAGCATTACTATGTGATGTTGAATTTTGTTGTATACTTCCACTTGCTGCTGTTCCAATGGTAGGAGTCGTTGTCGTGGTGGGAGAGCATTCTGAAGATGTCGGAGTCGTTGCATTTCCATTGTTGTTCCGATTATTCGCTCTGACAAGTTTTGCATACATAGTTTTTAATGGACGCTGTAAATATGCAACATTTTCTCTCGTCCCAGGACACTCAACTGATCATAGTAGTAGTAGTAATAATAATTGTGGATGACTAATTGCCTTGTTCAAATCAAGTTTTCATGTTTCACAAATAGATTTTCATGTCAGTGCATCATACTCTTCTCTCTTTCTTGATCAATGTAGTCTTTGAGTAGTTGAGAAGTTGACATTTCATTGCAAGCAAAGAATGAATAAGGAGGTTGCCTCAATATTGTTTAGCGTAGGTTTCCTCTTGGTGACGATAAGATAACCATTGAACTGACATCAAGGTTGACTTTCAATTCTCAAAGGATCACTTCATAATCTCAATTAATTATTAAAACACACAAAGTTGATGGATTCTTTTAACTTGTACCGCAGGTCACGACCAACAAAAAAAACAATTGTTTTAAAGATACAGGAATAACTTCAAAGTTGTGCGACAAATTGTATTTGATGATGATGATGTTAAGTTTATCACACAATATGGGTAAAAACTAAAAAGTTTTCCAACCCAAAATTGTTTTTCGTCGTCAACCAATATTTTCTGATAGTTTATACTACATGACGGCAGTAATCTAGAAAAAACAGATTCAATCAATATTAGAACATTGAACATATAAGAATAAAAAACATGCAAAAAAAATTTGCCAAATATTGGTGAAACATTGAAATTAACTAATTTTACTTTTACCTGTGATGAAATTGTTAATAATAAGTAAACATAAGGTTAATTAACAACAATGAGTGACATTATTTGTACTAACATGTGTGTGTGATCAAATATTTAGAAAAAGTAATTCAAAAACATTTCGTACAAAAATAAAATGTCATTGACAAATAATAATACACTTTGAGGTTATTCTCCTATTCTTTCATGTCGAACACACTTGATAAAAGGTTTAAAATAATAATATTTTAACAAGGTATGACTCTAAAGATAAAATTTTGTCATTTATTTGTAAAACTAATGTGATTGTGTTTTTTTATCCTTTCAATGAATTTTTGTACAATTTGAATGAATGAAAAATAATCAAGTACAACTTACTCAAACTAATGAAAATGATGTGGGACAAATTACAAAATCCAACTGGCAATTATGACGAGTCACTTAATTCTTCAGTTTTTAGTGTAGTTAGATTCCAACTTTCGTTAATCATCAACTGTGAACGACTGAATTTTATATTTTCGGGCGAAAGAGAAGAAAATTGGGACTAGAGCGATGCAAGGTTAACAAGGTCTACTACGGGACTCGTTCTATTCTGTAATGTACGAAAATTATAAAACGTACCTGACATTAATTTCAAAACCAATAAAACTGAAATTTTTTAAATATTTGACAAAAAAAAGAAACAGAAATATTATTACGCTCCGCAAAAATTTGGACAGAATCGGCTTACAAATTACGTCAAAATGCAAATTTTCATTTAAAAAGTACAGTATATCGAGATGACATATCAACTTAATTATTTTAACACCATTAAATAGTCAAATTTTATTTACTGTACATATGTCAAATAAATACTTTCCATTGTTGTCGTCACAAAGACCGAAATGAATAGAAAATATTGACCAAAGACAGTCCTCTAATTCTCTTTAAAAGGGTCAATGAAATCACTAAAAAAAAGTTTCAAAAAGTACTTTCAAAATTCACTTTTGTTTTTCACACCTCAGTGTAAGAATTTGGAAAAGATTCACAATATGTATGATTATTGATTTTTTGGCCAAAAAACTTTTTGGATGGGGCACTCCTCTAGTCGAAAATTCGCGAATAGTCCTATAGCAAATAGTATCGACATACAAACAGTAACAGTATGTATATATGAGTGTACTAGTATGTATAGTATTTCGCTATATAATATATTATCAACACGAAATACTTTCTTATGACAATAAAAAAACTACAGTTTCAGTTCTTGCCAATGTATGACTATAGCCACTTTTATTACATGCAGGCAAAAAAGCCATGGAGGATCGAGGTTTCTCTGTTTCTGGTTCTCTCTTCGTCATTCTTTGAAGATCTTTTTGCCTATTATGTTTGTATACTTTTATAGGAGTATGTACATAACATGCAGTAGTAAACTGCATGCAGTTCTCTGCAACAAAAACAAGTCAATTGAGCTACTTTATTGGAGACTTTAGATAATTAGTCTCTATTAAGGTCTCGAGTTGACCTGACAAGTTTCAAACGAGACATGGAATGGTCAAATGCATGGGTGCACTTTTTCTCAGTTTCACTCTCTCAATTCTATTAATGTTTCCCATAATGTCCTCAAGCCAAAGACTTTATTTATATTTGTTCAAATACCTAAATGGACACGACTCAGATTCATGTCCTTCATTTACAATTCGACGGCCCATAAGGCCGAGAAGAGAAAAGTTGGACTCTCTCATAATAAAGGTAAAGGTAATAAACACCCAGGGGCTATTATGTACTCGAGTCATCTTTAAATGACACTGACTGATTATACTTATGCAGTCCATTGATATTCTTTGAGGGGGGAGAACTAACTGGTCTCACTTTATGAATTGAAAGTCATAAAACATTTTTTTCGAAACCACTAAAAAAAGATGAATTCATTGACCAGTGCAAAGTCCATGTAGCCAATTGAAGAAACGGTACAAATTCTTCAGTGAAGACAATGGAAAAAATAAAGAAAGAATGTAATTCATCAGTCCTTGTTACTTATTTAGTAACTCAATTTTATGATGTTGAAAATTCTTTATTCAATTGCAAGTTGCACAGTGCAATATTTACGGATGACAGTTTAGTTTGAAATGTCAATTTTAAATAGAATCTTGTAATACTTGTCAATATACATGTTTCATGGAAAAATTGTATTTCATTGAAATATTTTTGATATAACTCCTACTTCACTTTTAGGGTTGAATTTGATCTTGAGATTGTCTCTGGAAAATTTTGAGGCCCTTTGGAATGAGGACTTTTTTTTAATTATTTCGAGACCAAAAATAATGATGGCTAGAATTTTTTTTAATACTTTACAATAGACTAATTATACACAAAATGTGATTTCATTTTCGGCGACGACGTAATGATGCTCGAGTAAATGACTTGAATCTTGATCTTGGTCGTTCCGTTGGTCGACTTGGTTCTTCTTCTGTTATTACATTTATTTCTGTCATTGTCGTTGAGGATTTCTTTTTCTTGCCAAAACAATTCCAAAGATTCTTCATGAGAGAAGTAGAACGACCTTTTGGCTCTGAAAAAAAACAAATTTAAATTTAATTTAACTCCAATTTATCAAACTATACTTGCACAGATTAATTAACGTTCACTTGTTTATACCTGGATCCTCAATTTCAGATTCTGTGAGAGCATCTTCAATAACATTTGGATCAATCACCCAATTTTGAACTTGTTCAGAAACTTTACTACAAGCACTTGGCCTCCTTGAAGTCTTTTCAATGAATCTGCCATGAGTTTTCACATCTTCTCCCTTCTCCGAATCAAACGTCAATGTTTTTTCACTGACAGTCTTAATTAATTAAAAACAATCAAAAATTATATGAATAAAATTTTCACTACATTTATAATTAAAATTCACCTCATCAGAAAGTGACTCGGAACAACTTCCCGTCAATTCTCGAGTCTCTTGAAGTGTACTCTGTACATTTGTCTTGATATCACTGGCAGACTGTGACGTTGTCATTTTGATTGGGTTTGACTCTTTTTTATTCAATTTCTTTTGACCAGGTAATTCTAATTGCTGTTGACTTTCAACTGACGCGTCCTTCTTTTCTCCAGTACTTTTTGACACAAGATGAGCAAAACTACTGGCATTAATGTGAGGAGGAGACACAATTAAATGTTGAAGACCTGACTGATTCTCCACACTTGGATTTGGAACTTTGGGTAATTTGAAAACTTGAATTGAGCCAATGGATGACACGGAACTGGAGACAGAGAGATTGGCATGGACACATTTATCAGCTGACAGTACAATATTTAATCTTCTTGATGAATCATTCAATTCTTCCTTGTCATCATCCGTGTCTGACAATTTCAAGGGACTGTCAGTTGCCTGAGAAAGTACTGAATCTTGATCAGTGACTTCCGGGTCTTCCAATTTATTTTCATTCTTTTTCTCCATACTGTCCACAAATTGTTGTGCTGTTTGAATAATTCCATCAACAGCCGTCTGTAAAGAAAATAATCAGTTTTAAAATATTTTTAAAATTAAAATTAATTAATTATTTTCAAACCTGTGCAAATCCAACCAATTCTGGATTTTCTCTTTTTAAAAGAGCAATACGAGCTAGACTATGAGGATGAAGGAGTGGAGGTGGAATGACAAAACCCACAGAATTTTCAACACTTGGATTTGGTACTGTTAAAACTTTGTATTGACTTAAATGATCACAAGAAATTTCATTATTTAATAAATTCTCCTCATTAATATCTTCATGTAATTCCACTGGAGACTCTGGAAATTCTACACCCTCATTGACTGGAATTTCTAGTGATTCTTTTGAACAAGATTGACATAATTCTGTTTCCTCACCGACTGGAATCTCTTCAGTAGGTTGTGTCAAATCTTCAGTATCAATCGTTTCTTTCTCTTCAGTATCAAAATTCTCCAACGTTTCATTTTGATTCTTTTGAGGTTCTTCTTCTTGTAAATTATTCTCTTGCTCTCCAGTTTCCATTTTATCTTCCTCCTCAATCTCATTTGAAGTATCAGTTGTAGGCATCCATAATTCTCCAAGACTTGGTTGAGTCGGTTGTTCAAATTTTTCTAGTGGTCCATCATCCACTGGTGATGGTTCATTCTTCTCTTCAGTTGACATCGGGTCATCAGTGGATGTTAATGACTGAGATGGTCCAGTGAAAGAATGATTCTCAAATACTGCTGCCCCCACTTTGAATATGACATTGACACTAGATTTACTTTGAACTTTCTCCACTGGAACGGGTCCTGCTGTTACAGAATCTACTAAATTATCATTTTCTTCAGTTTCATTAGAAATAGTCTCATTTTTTGTTTCAGAATCTTGAGATTCAACAACTGTCACATCTTTGGTGCTATTATCTTGTTCAATGGGAGAAGAACTTTCATTAGATTCTTGAACAGGGGAGGACACTGTGGATGAAGCAAGTGACATTGGATTTCCATTGTCATCAATTAATTTTCGTACATGATTCAATTCAGAAGATGAACAAACATAAGTTGTCACTATTAAAGGCTTTTCTTCTTGACCCAGAGCCTCATTTGAAGCTACTTTTGAAACAGTTTCATTGTCACTGGCAAAATTTTCACGATTACGATTCTTGTTCCGTCGTCGCTTATTCTTCTTTTTCTTCTTTTTATTACCCGCAGGAACGGCAGCTATAATTAAATTATTCAATTATTTATTATCATACGCCATATTTATTAGTTATTTTATGAATAAATTTAAATCACCTCCACTAACAACAGAAAGTTCAGACTCTTCATTAGCTTCATCTGTCGTTGCTCCTTGTGCTTCTAGTCCAAATTCTTGATTGTGTGTCTTGTCCAGACTTTGATGGTCATGTCCAATGGAACCCAAGCCAGCATCTTTACTTACAGTCGTAGACACTGAATCCCCTTCCTGTTCAATGTCTGCCATTTGTATAAAATTTATTTACCAGTTCCAAAATTGATTTGGAAACTAGTTTTGCCGATTGTGCTTCTAATATTAATTATTTTGAGCTGAAACATACCAAAATTTGTATCTGTATGTTGATATGATGCGCCAATTATTTTATTATTAAATAAGTACAAGACTATGAATTTTACCTAATATGATATAAATGAAATCTTGTCGTCACTCGAAATGAGACCACCAAAAAAGAAATTTACCGTCTCAATAAATGAGACAATAAATTATTTATAATGCACAACATGAATACAGGTGAGATTCATGCAATATTGTTGATTCACAGCATGATAGCGTTTTGAAGTGTATACGGTACAATTTTTAGTAGTGAAGCAATTCTGAAAAGTTTTCCTTTTTTATTTATTTCAATCAAAATGGGCAATCTCCATGCCAACCTCAAATTATAATTTTAATAAAAATCCATTTATGAATAAAATTGGATTCAACCTGAATGCCGTGACGCAATTATTTCCGTTTGCAAGATCAGAGAAAAATTAATTTATATCGTATGATGATTAAAAAAAATAAAGATTCAAGTTACAGACGAACAGACAATAAATGGTCTGACAATCTATATTTATAGACTCTGAATTTTCCATTTTTATTGGCTTTGGAAATAAGTGATTAGTATAAAACCACTTGCGTAATAATACCATATTGTTGTTTCACAATTTCACTTATTATTTCTTTTTTTTGGTACATGATTTTATTTTTGTGATTTTAGTATAATTTCATGACTTGTTTGATCCACCTCCCCATTTCGTTTGGTAAAACTCAATCTCTTATGCAATAATAGGTTGTTTTGATTTGAACATAGTTGACATGAAACATAAATAATCTGACGATTAACAACACAATAAAAATAAGAGACTACCCCTAATAGTATGTCATAATTAATTATTACTTATAGTATGTGACATGTGACTCTTCAGTTTTTTTCTTGATTTTCACTTGCACACGACCAGATTAATATTAAATTATAAATGAATTGATACAGGTATCATAATCATACTAGAATTTAAATTACAACATACATCATTATCCTACTCTTATTAAGTTTCTGACAAATCACACCTGATACTGGCATCCATACTTGACACACTTTTGCAAAAAAAAGTTTTTTACCAGAATACAAATATAAAACATACACACTTCCCCTCAATAATTTGTAATGGCTTATTCCTAAATTGAAATGGAATTATTTTTTTTAAACGGGTACTTTGTTTTATAATTCATCCTTCTCTGTATCAACACTATCTCCTTTAGTCTCATCATCATCACCTTCAGCATCGACTTCATTGTCCTTGCTGCTATCGTCCTCTTCTACAGCGTCCAAATCATCCTCATCGACCTGTGAGAATTTACAAAATAACCAAAATTTAATGACTATGACTATTATTTGATAAATTAATTTTTTCAATTGAATTATTTTTAAAATTAATTTAATCCTATATGAAATTACCTCCTCTTCAGCTGGAATGCCCAAAGTTTGTCTCATCATTTGTTCAACCGTTGCTGCAAATTCAGGGGTATCCTTGAGCATGTATCCGGATCTAAGAGTTGCTGTACGGAACATCATGACGGCAATTTCCTTGGCCTTCTCATCTGCTCCATCATCCTTGACACGACGTAATAATTCTTTAATCAAAGGATGACGTGGGTTCACTTCCAAAGTTTTCTTTTGATTCAAGTAGTACCTGTAATCATTGACAAACGTACATGATTATTTGAGGACTGATTCAAACAAAGGTCAAAATAAAAAATAACAAAAAAAACAAAAAAAAACTAGACAGGCAGAACAAATAAACAACAAAGAAACACAGATAATGTTTTTTTGAGAGTATCTTGAGAGTTTGAGTTTCTAGTTAAATCTAAGATTTATATGGGATTATACGTAGTTTGTTTTGTCTTCAATTTTCTTGTCAAATTGTTATAAAACTATAAAAAGAGTAAAATGATAAACTACAAAATGATAAAATCCTACTCTCGGTTCATATCATTAGCTTTGGAATGAGTTTGGGAGCCTATGATACGTTCCATATTTCCAGTCCAACCAAATCGTGAGGTAACAAGAGCACAAGGACTTTTTTCCAATCTTTCACTCAACTCTGCTTTCAAGATCTAAGGACAAGACGGAAAGGACACACAAAATTAGCATTTAAATACTTACGATTTTGAAATATCATCGGTCTTTTGATGTGGGTTAGACATGGCCATTCTTTCCATATTCCCAGTCCAACCGAACATACCAGCTACCAGGGCGCAAGGCGAGTTTGATAATCGCTCAGAGATTACAGCCTTATTAATCTATTCCCGAAATAAGAAACACCAAAACCGTCACCGACTATTTATTTACTAACGTTTACTTTTTCAGAGGAAAGGGAAACAACAGCTGAGTACTTTTTTTAAAGAAAAAAAAAAGATTTGTTAAAAAGATGGTTGTAAAAATTGGATCATGCTATTATTGCTATTTAAAGACTTGATACTAGCAATAATTAAAATACTTTTTGAAAATTTTTGTTAGCATTGTTTATAATGGTTGGTTAAAGTTTGGAAGAACATAACTACAAGAGTATTCAAATTCAGGATATTTAATATCTAGTTCTACAGGTTTAAAAGATAAGCTTAAAAAGTAAAATCTACTTAAAGTTTGAACTATTTACTTATTAATTTAGAAGCAAAAAGTTTGTAAGAAGTAAGAATTATAAGAAATATCGTAATTTCATTCAAGTATAAGCGTATCAGCTCAAATAGTTTTACAGGAAGGAGGTGAGGAAGGTGGAAGGAAGATGATGAGGACCAAAAGTGTATTTATAGTTTTGTTTATAAATGTTAAAAAATATAGTTATTAATGGACTTACCTGTTCTTTCAAAGCATTTTCGGTGAGCCATTTAGTGAGAGGTTCGAAGATTTTCTTTGTCTCTTCCAACTTTTCTTTAGCTTTTCCGTCAGCAAGAGATAGCCCTTCCTTGGCCACGTTCTGGAACTTTTTACCCTCAAATTCGGGCAGAGCACCAACAGCATACTCATCTACAGCCTCAGTAAGATAAAGTACTTCAAAGCCCTTCTTCAATAAACGCTCAACGAATGGTGATTTCTCAACTTCATCACGGCCAGAACCAGCAATGTAATAGATTGAATCTTGCTTATCCTTCATTCTAGCAATGTAATCAGTCAAAGATGTGTAGCCTGAGCCATGAGATGAATAGAATCTTAACAATTTCGCAAGACGACTCTTGTTGGCGGTATCTTCAATAACTCCCAATTTAATGTTGGTAGAATACTCTTTCCAGAACTTGTCATATTCCTCTCCATCGAGTTTCTTGAGCATGTCAAGCGTCTTACGGATAAGTTTCTTACGAATAACCTAAAAATACAGAGTCAAAATAAATGTATTAGACAAAAAGTATTAAGTAACAAAAATGTGTGAAAGCATTTTTATTGTTGTTGTATATTGAACATTCACCATAATAAATCAAAATTTTACCTTGATCAATTTGTTTTGTTGAAGAGTTTCACGAGAAACATTCAAAGGTAGATCATCAGAGTCAACAACTCCACGAATAAAAGCCAAATAGTTGGGCATCATCTCATGGAAGTCATCAGTAATGAAAACTCGTCGTACGAACAATTTGATGTTGTCAGTCTTGGTTCCATAACGATTAAAGCTCTCAGATGGATTAACTGTAGGGACAAAGAGTAAAGCCTTGAAAGTAACTTCACCCTCTGCAATAAAATGAGTCTTGGCCAATGGTTTAGTAGAGTCCTTGGTCATGCTCTTGTAGAATTCATCATACTCATTGTCCTCAACAGCAGTTGGTTTTCTAGTCCAAATGGGTTTTGAGTCATTGACAAGTTCCCAGTCATAGACAGTTTTTGAGATTTTCTTGGTTTTTGGTTTGTCCTTATCCTCGGTTGCTTCTTCAACCTTGGCATCATCTTCATCCTCAATATCATCTTCCTTCTTTTCAGGGGTTGCTTCAGCTTTGGCAAGTTCTTCCTCATCAAGTGGAACTTCCTCTTCAACTGTTTTTTCTGTCCACAAGTAAATGGGGAAATTGATGAATTGTGAATATTTGGTGACCAAGTCCCGAAGAGTCTTTTCTTCCAAATAATTCATGGCTTCAGGTTTCATTTGAAGACTAACTTGAGTACCACGTTTGAGACTGTCACCACGAGGATCACCAACGACGGAAAATTGAGCAGCATCTGACTCCCAAATGTGTTGTCCATCACCATGACCCTTACTTGTGACGATGACTCGGTCAGCAACAAGGAAAGAGGAATAGAAACCAACTCCAAATTGACCAATGAGGTCATTAAGTTCATTTGAATCGGCTGCGTCTTGCATTTTTGTAAGGAAATCACTTGTACCCGACTTGGCAATTGTACCCAAATTCTTGACAAGTTCTTCCTTTGTCATACCAATACCCGTATCGACAATATTTAGTAAATGATTTTCCTTGTCCGCTCGAATTCGTATGGACAATTCTTCGTTTGCGGCCATCAGAGATTTATCAGTCAATGATAAAAGACGTAATTTATCGAGAGCATCTGATGCATTGGAAATCAATTCTCGGAGGAAAATTTCCTTGTTCTTGTACAAAGAGTTGATGATGAGTTTCATCATACGATTGACCTCAGCCTACAACAACAAAGAAATAGACGTTAATTTTTCTCAGAAAATTGGTCACAACAAAAACATCATGTGTCAAATCTTTTTCAAAGATTAATCATCAAATGAATGTTTTTGTAATTTGATATTTGAAGTACCTGAAACTGGAATTTTTCAGACTTTTCCCTCAACTCCTTAATTTGTGCTACATTGAGACCATCAATTTTAATTGCTTCTTCTTCTCTCTGGACAACTCTGTCATCAGTTCTGGACCCTTCTTTGTCAGCTCCAAGATCAATATCTACTTTAGGGGTTACGCCTTCACCGGCATCGTCATCTTCAGAATACTTTAAATCCGCCCTACATAATCCTATGCCTGTTAGAGAGAAAAAAGAGGAAAATCAAAATATTAACAAAATTATCATTTTCTGTCATCATTTTGAATGTATAATATTTTCATGTCATTTTACATTTTATTATTATTCTACTACAACAGGGAAAATCAAGTCAATAAAAATATTGACAAGTTTCCACTCAACAGCTGTAATTTACATTGTAAATTTAATTACACGTATTACACTACACAAAATTAAATGTGTGCACTCAACAAAGGGTCATTGAGTCCGTATGTGACAATTTACCGGTATAAAATGCAAAATAAAATGAGAGATCAATGACTTACCTAGAAGGCAAATTAGACCTATAATTGTCCAACTTATAGACTTGGACATTTTGAGTTAAAATTAATGTACCCCGTCAGATCAAGACTAATTTCAACTAAGAATAAATTAAATAATAGACCAACTCTCAATCCCGACACCCAAATGACAAAAGTTAAAGGCAAGTCGACAAGTTAAAGCAAAGACTTTGCTGAATATTCTCGAATGTACAGGGTCGTCCAGTCTGCACGTACAAGTTTGTTGTAAGAACTTTGAATTTTATTTTACACTACTTTTTGTTGGGAGTAATTTTTTAAAATTCAAAAACTATGATTACATGACTGATAATGTGTACCATTTTATAGTTAATTAATCTATGGATCAAAATTTATTACATAAACATGATACGACAATTTACTTTGATTTTTATTAATAAAAATCACGTTAGACAATTAAATGGGATGCTAAATATGAAGAAAATATTTGTGATGTAATTATCTATCCAGATATTATTTCAGAATTGGCAACATATTATCCGTCAAATTGCAAAAAAATTAAAACCTCGGGTCAGTCAGAACAGATGACCCTGTACAATCTCAGTGACACGGGGACCAATCAGGAGACGCCACATATTTTTGAAGACTTTTCGCACCATTACAATAGAGTTGAAACATAGAAAACAAGACATTAACTTTTATTTAAGTTTTAACTAACTTCGTGGTTAACCATCATTCCACACATGCTGATAATTTCCGACATAATTTTACAATTTTATCTCTTGGATTTAAACTCTTTTAAACTAATGCTAATAATGTTACTTAATCAAAAACATGATTTACATGCAGTTTCATCAACTCAATTTAATTTTTAATTTTTACTGGAAAATTCTTGAAATAGTCAGAGACTGGAATTTCATTTAAATTGTTGTGTAAATTACACAACAAAATTCAAAATTTTACACCATTAAAAAAGGAAAACTTTCCATAAATGAGCAGACACGACGAATATTACAAATTGAATCAAAAAAGGGAACAGATGTGATACTGATTAATACAAAATGCAAATATTTTGCTGCTTATTTATCTTGCTCTAATAAAATTATAATTTTGTCAATTTCAATTAACCTTGCATCATATTTAAAGCAAAGCAACTTTGTAAAAAATCCTCATAAACTTTTTTCATCACCAAGAGATCCAATTTTCTCTCCCATATTTCGACAGTTTTTCATTTATTTTTCAAAACCCACAAATTATTTCACCAAAAAAAACTGTCAACATGAAGAATTTGTGGTAAAGTGAAATTTTACAAAATATATTTTATTAAATTTAAATTAATTTAATTCTCAAATTCCTTACAGTCTCATCATCTTTGTCACGTTTGCAATCTTTGGATTAATGGTCCTCCAAGTCAATTCTAAGCCAACGTCAGAAGCATCATCATCGGAAGAGGATTCAATTGAATTACCATTAAATCGTGTTTTAAGTAGAGGAGGAAATACAAAATGTCCACCAAATACATATCAATATTATTATAGCTGCGTCCCTTATGCTGATTTCGAATAAAATCAAATTAATCAATGTAAATTAAAAAACTAATCAAATATTTTATTCCCATTTCAACGTTTTCTTCTAAAACATCCACACATTTTAACCACAGTTGAAAATATCATTAACTGAAAAACACTAAAAAGCAGCAAAATAAAATGAAAACTTTCTACGCATAGAGAGAAAGAGAGAGAGAAAGCTCTACGAGATTTCAAAGGCAGATGGTTCTCACAATCACCAAATTCATTTTCCAGTGAGAAACCAAAAAAGTTGCCCAAAATTTTCAAGACTAAAAACTCACTACTAAGCAAAAAAAAAGAAGAAAAATCAATGACATTTTTAAATTGGAAAGTTGACAATATACATACAATTCTGATATACATATTTTTAATTTAATGATTAATTAAACCTTGATGACTATCTAATCATTCAAAGTCATCCAAATTCTCTCTTGATCATCAACTCCTACTCATGATTAATTATGCAACATCATCTGTTCCATAAAAAAAATTTATTATTAAAAAATACAAAAAAAAGAGGAAAAAATCCAGACAAAAAAGAGTTTCAACGACACAAAAATACAAGTTGGGGTCATAAAAAAATCCAGCCTTTTGTAAAATTTCTACATGAAAATTTAATTTAAATTAAAAAAAAACTCTAGGCAAAAAAAGAAAAAAAGTTTTAAATGTTTTTAAAAAATTCTTTCTCATTAGAAAATGATTCTGAAAATTCGATAATTAAATTTAATATCACATCATTGTGCACTGCACATTTAAACGAAGAACGAGAGTACAATTAAGATGATATAGAGATAAAAGTTTCAACAACAATTCCCTCTCTCTCTCTCCCATTACTTTCGAGAGAGAGAGAGAGAGAGAAGACAAAAAAAAAGTTCAAACTTTTACAAACTTGTTCAACATACTCCCCATCTTCATTAACACATAAAAAAGCTCTAGTAATTAGCCATTCAAGACGCCCTGAAAAAAACGAGTAAAAATTTCTCCTGTCTTTGCATAGTTTTCTCTAATGAATTTGTCAAAGTCTTTTCCTCCCAAAAAATGGGGAACAAGGACACGACGACACAGGGTCCAAGTATTTGTTGGCCATTTGAAAAAATTCTTTATTCTCCAGGAATCTTCTTTTTTTTACTCCCTATCACAATTTTTGATGATTCACAAAATGAAGAAAAAGTAGAGAAAGAGAGAAAGACAGGCTTTAGGCCAATCTTTCTCAATATAGAGAATGTTTATGGGGACACAAGAAGAGGAGAAGGAGGTGATCATTCTTGGCCATTGTGTATACATACCCCTCATTTTACCGCTATATCTCCTCTCCATACTGAACAAAAGGAGAAATTTTTTTTGCAGACATGTTCGGAGGAACCAACACCCATTCGTACGGGAGTCTTATCCAGCCGCACTAGAGACGAGGGAGAGAGATGGTAGCTCCACTACAACCACGAACCATTACAAAACTCTTTTCTCGGTGCTCCCAAAACGAGACAACAGGCTGACAGACATTCGCCCAGTGGAACCAGAACCACACCAGTGCAAAAAATAAAAGTTCTCCGTTCTTCTTTTTTCCACCGCTAAACTCTTTCTCTCTATCTATCTACTTTTTAAAAAACTTGTTCAATTCCAACAAAAAAGCATCTACATCTTTTTCACCTTGTGTTCTTCTCTTCTTCTTTATTTTTTTTCTTCTCTTGTCTCTTAAAATTCACCATTTCACTATTCACCACCCTCCTAAAAAAAATAAGACAACTTTTTACAACATTTTCCCTTCTTAAACTTACTGGTACTACTCTAAATCTACCTCTCTCTAGTTTTGTTTTATTTTTCTTGTCTCCTTTAAAAAAAGCTCAACAGGATACAAAAGGAATTTGTCTCTCTCTCTCTCACACAGACACTGTCCAAAAAAAAGATGGTGAATTCAATTCTATTCTAACTGTGTAACCACTTCTTCTCGGTTTCTAGACAATTGTCTCTCTTTTTTTCTGACATTATTAAGGGGAGCAGGAGTACACAGGGAAATCTTTGTGAAAGGCATCAGTACATGATGTTCCTTTCCCTTTTTTGAAGAAGAAGGGAAAAAAACTGAAAGGTCTTGAAATTGTGTCAAATTGGAATTACAAGTGACAAGAAATTTATTCATCTTGTTTTCTCTCTTTTTTTATCTTGTTTATCTACTTAACCCACGCAAAAAAACATTTTTTGTAGTTTAATTGTGTCAAAAACTACCTTTTTTTTCAAAAAAAGTGCTCACATTTATTCCCTCTTCATATTTATTCACTTCATGTTTTATTCACTTCAATTTTAAACAAAACATATTTCTCAATTTTACAAAAAAAACAAACAAAAAAGTTTACCAATTACACTAACTGTACATTAAAGTTTAGTTCAAGAAAATGGCGGTTTAAAAATAAATATTTGCAAACTTTTTTCTTGCAAAAAAAAGAATATTCTAAAAAGTAATATTTTTATATAAAAAACGACACATATTTGTGTAACAATTAATTACGACACATTTTCTCACAGCTTGTTTTTATCATGGGATTATAATTGTTTTTCAAATACATTGTTTTATACAATGAAGAGAGAGAGAGAGAGAAAAAGTAGGAGAAAGGGATTTTGGTGGAATGACTAATACCAATTTGATTGCAGGGATTCAAACATTTCTACAAACCAACCCTCTATACTTAATGAGCACTCTCTCTCTCTCTCTCTCTCTCTCTCTCTCTCTCTCTTGTACTGTATAAAATAAGAGGAAGAAAATAACAACAATTATAATTGGGGTCTTGTCTTTCCAACAAGAGGAGGAGGTGTGACAGGTGGAGCATGGGATTGTGAGAGACTTTGTAAAAAGGAGAGAGAAAGTAGGAGGGGGATATAGAATTTCAACTATATTATAATATTTTACTGGAGGGAGGGGGGGACCGTCTGTTAATCCGGTTAAAGCTACCGTCCTCTCGTTTGCCATATCCGTTTCCCAGTATTACCCATACTCGATATAAACATTCCAAGAGAGAAAAGAAGAGAAAGTCTCGACGGCTCCAGTTTCAGCGAGCGTATCGCCTTCACCCTTTTAACAT
The DNA here is from genome assembly GCA_034700945.1 of Arrhopalites spinosus. NCBI lineage: Eukaryota > Metazoa > Arthropoda > Collembola > Symphypleona > Arrhopalitidae > Arrhopalites > Arrhopalites spinosus. Next base: position 25,612 of record JAQIVZ010000726.1, on the reverse strand, counting down.
TGCCATTCCCTTGCCATCATCACCAGAATCCACAATCTGAGAGAGAAAGTCGGGAGTGAAAAAAAGTAGAGCAAACTCTCTTTTTTTGGGTTCCTTTTTTCCTTGGGTTTGTCCTACAAGAGGAAGAGGAGAAAGAAGTTGTTATGTGTTGACGAAGCATAAATAGAGAGACACAAGGGGGGGACAAAAAAAGGAGGGGAAAGCACAACACGTTTCATATCTCTAGTCCCCCAAGCCAAGAGTCAAATCATATTTTATTAATAATATTAAATATTATACCAAAAAAAAAATCCTTCCCTTCCTCCTGTCGACTCCAGAGAAATCCAAAATCCTTCCATAGAGACTAATCCTCTATCTATAATCGTAGTGTTCAGTGAAACGTGGGAAACTTTCTCTCTCTCTGTAGAGATCACACATGACACTAAATTTTGTCCTCAAAATTTTCTTCTTCCTGTTCTTCTTCTTCTCGAACAAAAAGTCTCTTCTCTTTTTTTTTCTCTCTCTCTCTTGTCTCCAAAATTTTAGAGAGGGAGTGTGTAGTTTTCTGTTGTCTGTGAATTTTCCGCAGATGCCAAAACGGCTTCATTGCCGTGACTTGGACTCAAAACTCAAATATTTTCTCCTTTTTACTTTCCCCGCATCTTTTCTCTCTTGATCTCGACCTGATCAAGCTGAAAGTTGAACAGCTTCTCTTTCTCTCTCGTCAGTTGTCTAATAGCTTTGGTCTCGTTTTGACAAGAGAGAAAGTTGTGCGGAAGGATTACTAAATTAGAAGGGGGCAGGGTGAGTGTCAGGTTTTCTATTGTAATTAAAAGAGAAAGGAGGGAGAGGGGGAGACTATTTTAATTTCCGGTGAAAGTGACAAGTTTACATCTTCTCTCTTTTTCCCGGCTCACAGAGTCTGTGAAATTGTACAGTGACAGAGACTATTTTGTGGTAGCAAGAAAATACAAATAAAATAAACACACAATTTCACACACATTCCTTTTTGTAATGTTGAGACGACTGTAAAATTATTTTAGAAATTTTTTTCAAAAATAATGGAGACATTTTAATAAAATCAAAAATTTATTTTATAAATAAGTTTAAAATTTGAACCAATTTACTAAATTTAAATGTCATTTTTTTATCTCTCCAGGGAACTCCACAACTGTCCTCCACAACTGTGTGTAGTGGGAAAGTCGGAGAAAGTGTAGAGAAATAGAGAGAGAAAATTGAGAAGTTGATAGTTAATTTAAGAGAAAGGTCCCAGTGGAATTTTTGGGGAAAATAAAAAAAACACGAAAATCTCATGATAAATGAACTGATAAAGTTACTCAAAATCGACCCTTCCTTTTCTCTTCTTCTAATTACTTTCACCCTATTCTGTCAAAGTTCAAATCTTGACATGAGGAAATGTAAAAAATAAAAGTTTGTTTTTGTGCAAAAATTTCAGTTACTTTCTCCAAAAGGTGATTCTCCAAAAAAATCGGTGCTCGTCTTTACAAAAAGTGATAAATAAAATTGAAAATTGAATTAAAAATAAAAAGGTGGAGGTGTAATCTTGTAAGAGAAAAAAAAGCTAAAAGCTAAAGTACAAAATAACATTGATTTAAATGAGTCAAGACAGTGAAAAAGTGGATTAAAAAAAATTGTACTTGTTTGTGTGCCAAAAAAAGGAGGAGGGGAAAATAAATATAAAAGTGTAAAGATAAATGACGATATAAATTTGTCAAGAATTATTTTACAGAACAAAAAAAAATATATATTCCGATTGCCTAAAAAAATCCTGAGGCTGTCATGTCCATTGAACCATTTGTAAATTTATAAGGAAAGCTAAAAGTTGTTTAGTGCAGACTTTGTTCATTTGGACTCTTGAAAAAAAAATATTCAAGAGTTTTTGGAAGAAGCAAAACTTTGCATTTTCATTTTCTCCCTCCCTCCCTCATTTCACACAACACAAAGCTTTCCCTTCCCCTTCTCCCCAATTTTAAATAAAACAGTACAACCCACACAGATACACACAAACAAGAAATTAAAGGGAGAGTTTGAACGACTTGGGAATTAAAAGAAAACTCCCTCCAAAAAAAATCCTCCCAATTGAGTTTTAGTATACATAAAATACACAACTCCTTTTTTCCCCTTCTAGTTCAACCAAAAGGAAAAAAAGAAGAAACTCAACAAGAAGAGAAAGCGCCGAAGAATTGGAAATTAGAATTGGAGAGAGGTAAAAAAAAGTTTTCTCTTGTTTTGTGCATGCCGTTTACATACAACAAGTCTCTCTCTCTCTCTCTCCGAGAACGAGATATCAATGAAGTTAATCAGACTGAGACTGACTCTGAGTCTGTTTGATTGTGAGAGTGAGAGGATGAGGCGATGGAGAAAGTCAAAGGGAGAAATGAAGTGAAAGTCCATGGAGAGGAGGAGAAGAAGAAAAAAAGTTACCACTTTACTCTCCCTATTTGTCTTCCGATTAGTCTCTTTCCAACTTACGTGGCATTTTCCCTTGAAATGATTCTCTACAACTTTCTCTCCCTTCTCCTTTCTCTTTATATGGACAATGATAGAATTGTGAAAATAAAACCAAAATCATGATTAAGATGGTTTGAGAAATCAGAGAAAGAATAATGGTGAAAGCTCTTAAGTCTACATGCGTAGTCTATATTACATGAGCTCTCTCTTTCAACTTTCTCCACTTTTTCTTTTTTTACATCTATTTCACTTGTTCTTTCTCCTTTCAAATTTCATCCCTTTATCTTTTAATGATGGTTAATATTTTAATGGATGATAAAGAGGAAATTTTCTTTTTAACCAACTAAAAAATAAAATGGCACGTTTTCCTACTTAACAAAAAATACGAAATACCCGGGTATTATTTTTTCATTATTAGAAATGGATAAAGAGAACACCAAAAAAACAGTTTCAAGTGTTCTACAAACAAAAAAAAACTCTGATTTTGACCTCGTGTCCATGTCATAGTAGCCAATACTAAGCTATGACCACTTGGTGTAGAGAGAGTGAGTGAAAGTGTAAGGAATTGGAACAAAAAAAAAGTTTTTGGAGCAAGCCAAAAAAAGCCAATATAAATTGGCAGTAGTACCCAGATCTCTCTATATAGAAGAGAAAGTTTTACACAAAATCTTATAGGCACTTGAGAAAACACCTTCACGTCCTCCTGACTCGTGAGTAAAGTATAAAAAAAGAAACTTTTTTTTGGAGAGGGGGGCAGCTTCAGCTGGTCACTTTCTCCTTTTTTTTGTCTACTGATAAACCACAACCTGCCACAGCCACAGCCACAGCTGCAGGACAAGGGCCTGGCTATGTTGACTATAAGAAATTTGTTTTTTCACAAAAAAAGAAACGTTTGACTATAGACAATCTAACCTGTTGTCCATTTTCCTAGTTGTTCCTAATTGGGTCAAGGGAGAGAAAGTACAGGGAAAGTAAAACATTTTCAATTGGAAAAAGGAAAAACGGACTGGATGACCATTAAGAAAATTAAAAACTTGTTTTTATGTCAACTTTCACTTTTTCCCTATGACGTACTTTCTAGATTCCTGAATCTCTACAAAAAAAATTAATTGGTGGTCCTCTAAAATGTCCTTTAAAAATTAAATAACATTTTTTAACTCTGTAAGTTAAATAAAGACACGTGTGGACAATCAAAATTTAATTTTGGAGGAGAAGAAAGCCCATTACATTTTACATTGACGACCTAAATTCAAAGTATCCCCCCCCCTCGCTTGTACAAAATGAAAAATATTATTTTTGAAATGAGACAATTCAAATAAACATTTAAAAACTGGATGATCCTTTGGGGTTGGAAAAATGAGATTGGAGTTTTTGAGTCTTGTTTAATAATATTAGAAAATATTGTACAATTAACAGCATGCTTTCTCCCCTTCCTCTTTACACAGAAGAACACAAAAAGAAAGAGAAAGGTGTGTGTGTGGGGGATGATTATTGTTGTAGACATTTTTATGAAGATGAGACTATTTATGTGTCCATCCTTCCCATTGGGTTCTCCCTCTTTTTTTGGAGAGGGTCAATAATTTATTTTTTATTATTCTCTCTCTCTCTTTCAATGATTATATCTCGTGGAAATACAAAATAGAGATTTTAAAAGAGAAAGTCTGGTGGTGATGGTTATATACATGAAATAAAATAAATTGTAATTGGATTCCCCATGCACCAATCATAAAACTCTGAAATTTCTCTTCTCTCTCAACTTTCTCTCTCTTCAGTCTACACTTTGTAGGCTCTTTTCTCCCTGTAGGACGGTACAAAGTTAATCCACTTAATAATAATCAGCGAGGGGGATATCAAAGTTGAGGGTACATGGAGATTCTTTTTTATTTTGGGTTATCAACATCAACAAACATGGCCGAGAGAGAGAGAGAAAGGACTTGTACAAACTTTTTGCATTTAAATTAGAACACAGAGACACAGAGAGAGAGAGAACCAATGAACCAATTATAATAACAAAAGCTTTAATTTTAACATAAATATCCATGTACAAAAGTCTACCTAATCAACCTCGGAATTATTCTGTCTTTTCTCCCCCACTTTCCCTTTATTTTCTCTATTCCATTTTCAAACTAAAACTTTATTTTTTTTAAAAAAAATGTCACACGTCAATTTACCCACTCCCATAAAATTATTTATTCTTTTCTGTCCAACTCAAAAAAAATAAATGAAATATTTTCAAAAAAACTACTCAATTTACAATTTAAAACTTGCCGCCAAAAAATATTTGTCAAACTCAAAAAAATGGGGGAGGGTAATGAGTCAAAGGCAGAGACAGCAAAAATATTTAGTAGAAATATATTGGCTTTATTTTCTAACTACATTTATTTTTTTTGAGGTGCTGTAAACTTGCCAAACGATTTAAAAGAAAGAGAGAGAGAAAGCACAGAAAAAAGAAGAGTTTGAAATGTGAAATGGAGACACGCATAAATTTTGATAGAATTGATGTAGTGCGTGCTAGGCAAGTATAATAGAACACGTATGACGTCAGACAGTTTCTTGTACGCATTCCATCTTCCCTTAATGGCTCCTACAGACACAGAGAGACAATTTCTGTAAGGGGTATTACAAGTACTAAAAAAACAAGTATATCTATAAAGTCTATAAATTTTTATATGTAATCTTCCAATTGCCTTTTATTAACATTTTACTCTGTATTCTTTACCACACACAGTCACCCTTTCCTCATCTTCATCATCCCCAAACCCATTTTCCCTTCTCATCCACCCTCCACTTTCTCTTTTTTTAGTAAAAAAAACATTTAAATTCTTTTAATGAATCCAGCTTGAGCTATCCCTTTCAAATGTTAAAATTTGATCACTTTCTCTTTTGAAAATGTCTCATCTTCATTGAAAATAATTTTGTTATTAAATTCCCAAATTAAAAATAAACTCCAAAAAATACAAGAGAGAGAGAGAAAATAGAAATTCAAAAAAAATGGGAAAACTTTTTTTTTTGCATGAAAGTCAAGTAGGGAAAAGAAGGAAGGGATCTACATTACATAATGAAGACAATAAACTAAACAGAGTGAAAAGAAGGAAAGGGAGAGAGAGAGAGTTTGAAAAATTTATCGAAATTTATATGAAGCTAATTGCGGATCTAAAAAGTCGTAACTTAAATTCTCCATCCTGTACACTCCCCATACAATTCTCCCCATATAAAAAAAAGAGTTAAATCTAAAGACGGAGAGGAGAAAGTCCCAAAAGAAGGGGAAGCAAGTGGCCACTTTCTCCGTAGAATGAAGAGATAGAAAACATAGAATTAAAGAAAAAAACGAGTAAAATGATGTGGTAGCCCCTTTTTTTTATTTCTTGTCTCTACTAAGATCCACTCTTAAACACACTACGTACATATGTAGTCCCACCCGTTTTCACCGTTTTGTTCTCTCTTACTTTCTCCAGAAGAAAAAGTAGGGCCAACAATTCGACGAATAGGAAGGAAGACGTATAGCCAAGTTTTTTTCTTCTTCTTCTGCTCGATGTTAGATTATTGGCCGCTGGCCAAGAATGAGAGAGAGAGAGTTCAAGTTAGAAAAAAAAGAGAAAGTAGTCAACTTTTCTCCTTCATCGTCATCACACAGATCATGCAAGCTTTTCTCTCTCAAATCCACCGAATCATCATCAACATGATCCACAATTCTTGTCTTTTTCCCATGACTTGTCCCTTGTACTGATACTCCTCTTACTTTCTCTTTTTACCTATGTAGAAAAAAAAATCTATTGTATTTTCTAATCCCATTTATAGAAACCTAGAAGGCTTTCTCCTTTTTTTAGGCTCAGGCTCATATCATGCAGTCATGGACATTTTCAAACTGAGTACAACAAGAAATTGTTAGAGAGAGAAAGCCAGGAGCCACAAAAAAAGAGGAGCAAAAAAGTTTAGAGGAAATACATGGACTTTTTTTTTGAGGGCTCATCATTCAGGCTCAAACTATAAAGAGAGAGAGAGAGAGAGAGAAAGTAGCCAGGGGCCAAGAGAAGAGAAAAAAAAGAGAGAAAACTACAATAAATAAACTATAAGAAAAAGTCTCCATGTCACAACAATTCTAGACTTAACAAGAGGCAACACAAAAAAAACTCTTGTCTTTTTTTCCCTAAAAATACTTTTGTTTACTTCAACCCCGGGTGAATGAGGAGCTGTAAACGAGACAATTAACTTTGATTAGGAACCAACCAATAAGAATGGATTTCAATTGTTCTAGCAAAAAAATAAATAAACTAAAATAACAATCAAATAAACACGAGACGGAGAAAGTGAGACCCCAACTCAATGACAAAGGCAAAAAGGGGGGATGGGAGGAGTGACCCAAAAGTCAGAGACGTGGGACGTGTTGACCCGAAAAAAAACGTGCCAAAAAAAAGAAAAAAGAAAGAGATGAGCCCCTCCCGCACGCACAGTTGACAGGGACAATTAGGACAAAGTGTTGAGTGTGTGTCCTCGTCCATCTTGTGCTTGTCGTTTACTACATTACAGCTCTAGATTTACAGCTTTCGCTTTATTAAAGGCCTTCATCGAAACAAAAGACAATGTAATGCAATCCCCCCTCGCTTTCTCCTGCTCTCTCTCTGTCTCTCAACTACACCGAAATCTCTATACTGTCCATACTAAAAAAAGAGAAAGTAGAGACAGAGACAGGGAGAGAGAGACCAGGATGAAAGGAAAGTTCCATAAAAGACGGCACAGTTTCACTTGACTTACAACACAATTTTCTGTGTATATCCCTCCCCCCAACATAGAGAAAGTGAAAGAGAAAGGAGGGGGGGGGTCAGAGTCAACCTCTGTGTGTGGAACGTGTGTAGCAAAGTCTTGACAAGTTTTATGGTTTGTCTCCATAATGCTCCCAGAGTAAAAAGCTCCTTCTTTTTATTTTTTCTATACTTTCTCCCTTCGCTATAGAGAAAGTCCTGTACTTTTTTTTGGGTCTCCTATATCTCTCGTTTTTTGACTTGTAGTCTCTGCAACGCAACGACAAAGGGACAAGAATGACAGTCACAGAAATAGAAACCCTTGGCTTGCATCTCTACCAGATTTTCTCCTACACACACACACACACATGTAGATCAATGTACAATAGACACTTGACTCACTACAAAGAAAGTCAAACTTTGAGGAGAGAGGAGGGGGGTTCACTTTCACTTTGAAAACCGTTCATGGCGGGGAATGACGTCATAGAAAAAGGTTCTATAGTACATTTTTACTATGCATAGAAAATACAAAAAAAGGGAAAGTACATTAAGTGGAGGGATGAAGCACTTGAACTACCCAAAAAAAAATCCTTTTTTTTCCTCAATAAAAAAAGCCTCGGTATCCTTCCCCTCAAAAAAAAAAGTTCACTCATCATCTCCGTTTCCCCATATTCTCCATGAATTTGGGTGACAGTCTGATATTATTTTGGTGAGATTTTTTTGCTCTTCGACTTTCTCTCTCTTGTAATCCCTGTCACCCTTTTTTGGTTGTTTTTTGTATCAGTTGGAGAAAGTGTAGTGTTATAGACAAGCCATTGCCATTGAATGGGCGGTTCCCGGTGTCCCTTTTCCTGTTTACACTTGACGTCGATTTTCACTTTTTCCTCTTTCATTCTTTACCACCTTTTCCCTCCTTCCGTAGCTTCCCTTTTACTTTAAAAAAAGAATTTCTGAACAAAAAGTCGCTTTCTCTTTGTAGACTTGACTGTAGTGCATAAAGTAAAGGAGGAGAGAGAGAGAACTCTATAGAAATTTTTTATATAAAGATTTTTTTTAACAAGAAGACAACGGCAAAGAGGAGGACGGCGACTTGATGGATTTTTTTTGTCCTTTACTTTGACTATAAAAAGTTTTTCAAAGATCAACACTTTTTTTTCTCTCTCTCTCTTCTCCAGTCACCTGGAGAACAATCTGGACTATGGCTATTGCCTATTGAGTTGTGCAATTTTATTTAGAAAATCTAGAAAAAGAAAACGTCTCAAATTTCTCAATACTTTCCCTTTTTTCCTCATGCATGGATTTGTATTTCAAAAAAAGAGAAAGTCAAAAAGAATTGAGAGGTGGAGGTTGTAGTATATTGAAAAAAATGGAGTATGGTTTAATAAACAAGAGAAAGTAAGTCTAAAATGGAGAAAATATGACTAGACAGAATTAAATGGAGAGTGATAAATGAACTGTTCATAATTAGAATGCACGAGTTGAATTTTCCCTTTAGTCAAGTCAAAAAAAGGAAAAAAAATATTTGTTCATGTCAAGCTCAAGATAATGGCAAGGTTGTTAGTCAGAAGAAGTGTAGGATGGAATGTGTAAAGATGTGGAAGGAAAAGAGAAAGAGAGGAGAAAGTCAAGTATATGATAAAGATTTCATATTCATTTCACATGTTGGTGCTTAAGGACCTCCCTCCCCAAAGAAAAACTCAAGAGTTTTTTTTGTAAGGTAAAAATAAACCTTATTTTTTGAGACATGGTGAGAGGGGGGTCTAGACTCGAAGACTCAGGAAATTTAGCCGAGAGAAAGGAGCTAATAGATGAAAGAAAACTTATTTGCTCCTCTCAATTCGCAATTCGCATGCAGGAAGGGTGAGGGGATAGTGCAAAAAAGGGAGAAAGTTTCCAAAGAACCAACGACACAGGGAGAGAAAGAGAGCGGGCGCATAAATCCATGGGATGGATTAGAAAGAGAAAGAGTGGCAAACTAAAAAAAGAGAAAGAAGATCTTGGTCTAAATTTCGCACTGTGTACTCCTACTCTATAACACTGCACTTTCTCTCCACCAAGAGTTGTCTAGTGTCTGGTCTCTGTGTGGAGGAAAATCCAAAAATTTCTAAAAACCACCCGTTTCATGCATCACTCCTTTACTATACAAGAGAGAAAGTAAGCACAGGAGAGAGCCCTCGTATTTTCTAACCTTATCTCCCCCGTCTCAAGAAGACTCTGAGCTTATCTTCTATGGTCCTGTTCCCAGCAAGTTTTTTTTACTTTCTTTTACTGGTCCCGGGATTTCTGGCCCAATGTCCTACTCTCTTGTGTTGTAGGGGTAGCATTTCAAAAAATTTTTCCTTTTTATTGAGTTTTATACAATTGTATGTTTGGCTATAGAGAGAAAGCAAAGAATATAGATGTACATATTTTTTCTTACTTGTTTCAAGGAGAAAGAAGGGGCCCTGGATCATCATATGATGGGGATGGGATAGATAGGATCGTTAATGTACATTTTGGATGTCGTCTGTAGGGTACTTCGTTATGCCTCTTCCTATTTTCTCCTTCGTTACTCTCCACCTAGACAACTTCCTTTGAGATTTCACAATTTCTAAGACTTTCTCTTCCTCCTCTTTCTCTCTGTACAAAAAAAAGACAAGGGAGAGGGTCTTGCTTTACTTTTATCGTAATTTCTTTTTCAGCATTTCTCCCATACTTTCTTTATATAGAAAGCGACTGATACTATTACCTTCTAAAAGATTGCAATATCCTTGGTGACATTTTATATCGCTTTCTCCACATATTTCTTATATTTACTCATCCTTTCTCTCTCTTTCCCTTCATCTTCAATCTGTTGAGTGACTAGCCAAATAAAGGAATTTTTTTTGTACTTTCCCTCCACACAAAAAAATGTATATAGCCAATATTGGAAAAAGAAAGCACTTTATTTATTAGAAATATTTCTGAATAAGAGGGAAAATAGCCAGATTAAATTGTCTTTAGGTTTTAGTGGAGAATTTATAATTTTGTACAAAAAAAAAACACAAAGAGACGCTTGTCCCTTGTAGCGGTAAAGTTAAAGAGAAAATTTAAAGAGACCACTAATTAATTAATCTAGACTCATATACAAATTAAGAATTACTCGAGTCATTCTGTCCCCCCAACAACTTTCTCTGAGAGAGAGAAAAGATGGCTATCAAAATGGAAAATGGACGACAAGAGAATTAGCTTTAATTCTCATTCTCCATTTTCTACACTCCCTCCACAGCTCCGTCTTTGCCTCCCACTAGTAAGAGTATTTTGTGTTACAAAGTACAAAGTGAGGGGAGTTTATCATGAATAAGAAGAGAGAAGCGGTTTAATTCTCATTCTCATGTCTAAAACTTGAAAATTACAAGGATATCTTTAATACACAAAATAAGTAGACAGTCTAAAAAACAAGTTTAATATGAATAATACATATAATAGTTTTTTTTTGTCTTCCAAACAATATTTTCTAAACATGTTCTTCCCCCTTTATTTACATCTCGTACAACTTTCACCGTACAATCAAGTCAAGCTTCTATCCATAACAAAGAGAGAGAGAGACTGTGTGTCAGTACAATTCTGTGACCTTCTTTCTCCCTTCAGAATTAATAATTTAGACCCTCTTAATAATTTCCATGCACACACAGTACATGTCAAACTGAGAAAAGAGGAGGAGGAGATCCAAATGAATATATTACCCGACTTTATTCCTGTCCTGTACAAAAGAGTGACTATAAAACATTAATTTTTAATGAGGTTTATATCTTGTACACAAAAACTTTGCGTATGTACAAAATACACTTGTCTCCAACACAATATCTCGTACAAGGCCGGAGAGAGAGAGTCCCCTCAACTTAAATTTACATAATAACATACTTTTCTTCTCACATCCTCCTCTTCCCCAAGAGGAGGAGGAGGAGGCTCTGCTGTACTGTTGCTGTTGCTGCTGTACGGTTACTGTTGGTCTGGTCCAATGTCAAAATTGAGATTCCAATGCAAAATTCAAGTAAAAAAGCCTCGAGGCTCACTGACTTGTTATTTTATCTAGTGTATGACTAGGACTAGTATACTTTCTCTCTATGGAGAAAGTAAGAGAGAGACGATGACGAAATGGAGTGTGTGGCGTGTGTACAGACATTTTGGCTAGGTACTCATTTTATTGTGTAATGTTTGGAGGAATGTCAAAGAGAAAACCCACAACAAGAACAACAAGAGGAGAAGGGAGGGAGGAGGAGGGGAAACCTTTAAGTAGTTTGTTGTGTATCCAGACATATTTAAACATATTAAATGAGTATAGCCAGGGGTATTAAACAGAACTGACAATTGACTCAAAGTACTGTGACGGTTCTCCTTTATTACATTGTACTGGTGGCTTTCTCTCTCTCCCTAAATTTTGTCTGGTGTGTATTATACTCCAAAAACATTATTTTCCAACAAAGTGAAAACGTCTCAATTCTCAAAATCCAAAAACTCGGCAACCTCCACCTCCCAAAATTTTCACCCTCCTCCAGTTCGTCCAAAAGAGAGAGTTTTCTCCTTTTGTGTCCAAGTAAAGAGAAAGAGAGAAAATACTTTGGGTCTTTAGTCCTTATAAAGAATGAAGAACAAAAAGAGAAAGCACAAGTTATATTATACAAGAAAGAAATTGTACTACAAGACAACACAGAAGAAGGAAGATGAAGAGAATGGAGGATGTTGGTTGTCAGATGAAGATTTTACGGGCCTGCTCTTGCTCCTTATTTTTTTTCTTTTTTGGCACTACATATTACATGACTCTTATAGAAAAGAAAGTATTTGGAGAAAACAAAATAGAGAGAAAGATACAGCAAGGCAGAATGAGTTTTTGGGGGGAGCGTGTGGCAGCGTCAGTTTGAAAATTTTCACTCAGACCTCATTTTTCACCCAGTTGTACAGCTTATCTATTGCACGTCATTGTCTTGGTCTTGGGCTTGAATTTTCTCATTTGTTATTTACTAATGAGTTGGTTGGCCCATGAGTCTAATGGAACTCGGTGGGCTTTTCTTCTCCTTCTTTTTGCCATCCAACAAAAATAGACTATAATATGAAACTCTGAAATTCCCTCAACGTACAAATACAAAAAGATGCGGCTTTAATTCTCTCATTCTCTTGACTTCATCTTATTCTATATCTTTACAAACAATTCTTCTTCTATATTGTCTACTCTGTACTCTACCTCACCCCACAAAAACTCTCCTTCTTCTTTCAAAAATACTTGAGAGAACCTACTCGCCTATAGTCACAATCTTTTCTTCCCTGATATAAAAGAAAGAGAAAGTCTGTACAGAATAAAAAAAATATGTAGAGAAATAGGGGAACATAAATTTAATTATTAGAGACATGAAAAATGACGTGGTGTAAAGAAGGGCATGTACAATATTATGGAATTCACAGTCACTAGAAAACTACACAAATAGTAGACAATTCATAATATAAAGATTTACACAGCAGCCCTACATTCACATACTCTCTCTCTCTCTCTCTCTCTCTCTCTTCTGCTTTCACTTGTATAGGAGCCACTACCATTGCCACTGTCCAAAAAACTCGTAATGAAAACTTAACATCTGAGGGCTGGAGGGAAAGCAAGATAATTTATATACATGAGAAGAGAGAGAGATGAGATATGGATATAATAAGCTGAATTATGAGTGGATATATCTATTAATTATACATGTGTACATCTTCTTTTCTCCACAAGAGAGTTATACGGGCTCTCTATCATCTTCTCTGGTTCCAGTCAAGACCAAGACAAAAAGTTTTCTAAAAGGAAAAGCCCCTCCCCCTCACTTCTTCTCCTTGTGTACACACTCACATTATGTACATCAATGTAATAAATTTTACGAATACTTTCACCAACTTACTCATCTTTCTCTAATCCCCACCGTAATTGGTAATTGGCAACTTAAATACCTTACAAATACTCCCCCCCCTCTCTCTTACCAGAGGGAGGAGAGGAGGATGAAGAATTTAGGTAAAATCCATCCTCACAAGTTTAACATTGTTTCTTCATCTTTCTTGCTTGTCTGTGTACACGTGTCTTCATCTCCCTTGACTAGAGAGAGAGAGAGAGAAATCAATTGAAATTAATAAATAAATTAGTGTATCCAATATTTAATATTTAAGTCAAAAACTTAGCATCATTTTCAAACTCGTAAAACTTTCACTGGATTTTCAAGAGAAACTTGCCACAAATATGATTCCACATGACATGATCCTTCACATTACAAAACTCCTTTTTTCACCCAATTTTCTACCCCTCCCCCTCCTGCTGTCTCGTCTCTGACGGAGTTGTAGGTTTTGGGAAATAGGAAATGAATGGATAAAAGTTGAGTGGGTCACAGAAGAGAGAGAGACAAGGGGAATAGATTTTCATGGTATAACAAGTGACATGGACCTAAATATAATGGGATAAATAAAGCTTTTGTCTTAACAGTTTTCTCCCCCCCCCAAACTTGAGCTTTCTCTTCTACTCTATCAATGTTTATGGGGAAACTTCTCTCTCTCTTTGGTTGGGAGGTATTCTACCGTAAAGAGAGAGTAAACCAAGTGTAAGTTTGAATTTGGAATTAGGACAAGAACCTCCTTCTCCATCACCTCCTCCCTCTCCTCCTCCATCTTCCAATTTAGATACTTTGAGTTGAAACTTATGTTTTACATTAAATTGAGCATTGAGCAACGACATCTCTAAACATTTTCCTCCCCTCTTCCTCCAAATTTCACTTTTTTACATATTAACCAAGACGAGTTTTTTTGTATTATTTTTACATAAGGGAAAATGACTAACTGGGAATGGTTAACTGAATTGAGTAGGGGAAATGAGGAGTAATAATAATATTTATCTTATGACTTGGCTCATAATAATAATAAATATACATTTTTGATGCAAAATGACTTCAAAATTTGAATATTGAACAAAATGGGGAATATTGGAGATGAGTCATTTTGCTGTGGGAAAAAAAGAAGAGTTGAGTCAAAATGACATATTATATTTTTAGATTTTTTGTCGTTGGTGCGGTGAAGGAGGAAAATGTTCATTGTTAAGGAATTCACGTATTTGTCATTTATACAAGGGCAAAAAAAAGAGCCTTGGGTGGAAAAAAGGGAAAGGATTCATCTTCGAATCTCAATGGGGGCTAATATTTCATATTTTCTCTATTTTTATCACGTGTGTCCTCCATGATTATGTCTTTTCTTTTCCTCTCAACTAGACCCATTAGTTGAACCAACACATACACATGTTATATGTATTTAATAGTCATAACTTTTAACTGGGAGAGAAAATTGTGATACGCCTGTGAATTTTCTCTCAACTTTCTCCTTATAATATTTTGAATGGTTCTTTAGCATAGAAATGGAGTAGTGCTCTAAAAAAAGCTTAAAACTCACATTGAGTCCTACACATACACATTTTACTACATACGATGTACAAGTAGTAGTAACATTTTAAGCTCTTCACAATTCTTGACGGTAAGCTTCTAAGTTGTTTCAAAAACGTCTACCATTTTGGCTTTCCCCTCCCTCCTTTATTGAAAAGAGTGAAAAACATTGAGAAAATGAGGGGAGGGGGGAAAAAGGGACAGAAAAATTTTGATTTTGAGTAGCACAAATCTAAAGAGATTTATTTTTCTGTCTCGACAGCTTAACAGAAATGTAATTACAGAAGAGAGAGAAAAAGCTTGAGCTTTTCAATGTGTCTGTGTGCTTGTGTACTACTACTACTTTGATGGTGTATGGCTGACGTCAGTTTTTCTTGCCTTTCTTTTTTTGGGAGGGTGAAAGTAGTTTGAGAATTGAGTTTTTTTTAAAAAAAAATCTAGGCTACTTTATTTTGACACTGACAGCCCCAGTCAAGTTCTAATTACAACCTCATCCTCATCCTCTTGCTATCCAATGAAGAATAAAATGTTGAGATTCATCCAATTCAATGTCCGCCAAACTTTTCTTCTTTTTTTCTTGTGCACAATCTTGAAAATCCAGACTTAAGAATCTATATTGAATCTTTGTATTGATGGAGGGGGTTAAAAGGGAAATAAATTTTCTTTCTTTTTTTAGACCTGTGGAATTTATACACCAACACTTTCTCTTCCAAGAGATAAAAAAAATTGCCTGGTAAGGCTGCGGCTGAGCTTGAGAGAGCATGCATAGATTTGTTACGTCAGTCCAATTGTCAATGTGGGCACAATAAGTGATGGTCAACTTGTCCAAAGAGTGGATTGTCCAAATTAATTATTTTTCAAGGAGAAAAAAAAACTTGGGACTTGATCACACTTTGTTTCACTTGACTAAAGTGTGGCCATGGAGTTTGGCCAATTAGACTTGGATTTTACTGGGCAATGGAATTGTTTCACCATCTTTTTTTCTGCTCTGCTCCAGCTCCGATCTGGTTGAGGAGTAGGGGGGGGGGGACAATGTAGAAATTATTTTATGGAGAGTCAACCTTGAACGAGATTTCTCTTGATTTAATTTATCCTTGGTAGTCTCTCTCTCCTACAAACATACAAAGACAATGTTGGTTGTTTGTGCCCCAATTGTTTGGTGTAGTAAAGGCAGAAAAAATTGGATTCCTTTTTTTACTGTGAGAGGAGGAGGAATTTACTTGTTATTTTCATCCATTGAAATGGAAAGAGACTGGACTTTGAGTTTTTGAGATAAGTTTATATTGACAGCTCACAAATTTGAGTCAAGAATTCTATGGTCTTGAAAATCCAATGTCACTCCACTAATGACAAGACGGGCGGAGAACCCAAGCTGAGTAAACAAAATAAGACAAGACAAAAAATAAAATAGCTTTATATTTGGTTTAGGATTTAATAAAAGTAAAATAAATAAAATGAAAGACAAACTACAGGGTGGCACATAACATTTTGCACCCCCCCCCCCTACAGCCTAAACTACAAGCACTAGAAAAAATCCAAAAACACAGTTTTCTAGAACTATCAATTCTACATCTAGCCCTCCTACTTCCATTGACTCAGGTCAAAGGGTTTAGAGTTGAGCGCTAAAATTCAAACTTTTGTAGTTTTTTAAAAAAAGAAGTTTTCGAAGTAATTTGTTTTTGAAGAAAGCAAATTTTTTGAATAACTTTCAAGATAGCTATCAGAAAGAGCCTTTAATTTTGCACAAGTCTTGTCAATTTGAAAAATAAAAACTGAAAACTTGGAACTCTGTGGCAAAATTTTGAAAAAAAGTCAATTTTTTTCAAAAACACGTTAAATTTTGAAGAGAAATTTTTTGGAAGAAAAGCAAGTAATTCTAGGTTATAGCCCATTTCATTCTTCATCAACTCGTGCAATTTCAACTAATTTGATTTTAGTTTTGCAGTTCCAAAAAATGAAAATCTAAAATAACACCAAACTGAGTTTGCACCTTCCGGGGGTTAGATTTTGAGTTGTTCAAAATTTTATTTTTAAAAATTTCAAACAGTGACCAGATGCTTTAAAACTTTTCAAGTGGGCATAAAACTCAATGAGCTACAAAACAAAATTATTACTTTTGTCAAAAAAAATTTTTTGAAGAAGATTTGGATTTTTTTTCATAAAAAATTAACTTTTTTTTGGCTTTTTTCAAAATTTAAGAACGTCAACACCCTTTGACCTGGGTCAATAAAAGTAGGGGGGCTAGATGTAGAATTGAGAGCTCTACAAAGTTATAATTTTAGATTTTTTCTGATACTTACAGTTTAGGCTGTAGGGGGGGGGGTGCAAAAGGTTATGTGCGACCCTGTACATTACACATATTGTTAAGTTTGCATAAAATCATACGTTTATTTTCTCAAATTAATTCTCCAATATCCCATCTCTCGTTCACACGTGCCCCTCATCTCATGTTAATATTTTAGACACAAAGTCTCCTTCTCCAGAACATAGAGAGAATAGGACTTAAATGAGTCCAGAAAGACAAACATAAGTCCATTTCCAGGAAATAACCGAGGACGAGTATGTTGACCGTTTCGACGGAAAAGATATGGATACAAAATGATAATTTTAACTTGTCTTTTTTCTGTCGTTGAGACAAATCCATAAATTATCGTAACTAACATGATGCCGAAACCCGGGATTAGAAGACTTCCCGACCCTCCGGTAAGGAGCCAGTGTCATTGAGAAAGTCCGAAAAATAAAATTAAAATCAGGTTCAGTGAGTCTCAAGATAAAACTGAGTCAAAGAGACTCGAAATCTTTTTTTTAAAGTGATCGGGTGTACAAAAAATAAAAGAAATCATCATCAAATCAAAAAATGGATCCACATCATATAGTAAGCAAACATATTCTGAAGAATATCTAAAAAAACCTTACATCTAACACTACCTGGCCACGCCACGCCGAAAGCTGCACGCCCAATTTTTCATTTTTTAAAAAACTAATTATTTTGACAAATCAAGTCCTGACAGTCCCCCTCTCTCTTTCTTGCTTACATAAAAAATATTGAAAGGAAGTAACAGCCACTTGAAAAATAAAGCTTTATTTTTTGTTTTCACGATTACAAGTTCGCAGTATACTTTCTGGTCACTCGCCTTTCCTAAAATTAAATTTATCTAATACTAATTAAATATAAGAAGGTCTAATTGATATGAAATAACAATTGTGTTTAGCTGTAATAATTAATCTTTTACAATTTTTGTTCAACTATACACTTGTATAGCTGAGATTTTATGCTAATTAGCTATCCTTTCTCGAAATTTCCGCACTTCCCTCTGGGTATCAGTTGCCTTTCATTCCATCTGAAGCAACTATTTCAGAAGTACCAATTTTTGTTGGGAGTGGTAATATTAACCCTCAACTTGACACTACGAGGTCAAATAGACATTATGGGAGGGGTAGAATAGTTGGGTTTCTATTTTCTGTGCTCCGTGGGGATTGCAAAACAGACAATCAGTATTGGATGGGGCGAACTTCTCGTTATTTAAACAAAATGGTTCATGACGGTCAGCATCCCTACTGAATATTATGATTAAATTACTTGACCCACTGAATATTATGATTAAATTACTTGACCCACTGAATATTATGATTAAATTACTTGACCCATTGATTATTATGATTAAATTACTTGACCCATTGATCATTATGATTAAATTACTTGACCCATTGATCATTATGATTACATTACTTGACCCATTAATTATTATGATTACATTACTTGACTCATTGATTATTATGATTAAATTACTTGACCCACTGAATATGAATGGTAAAGGGAATGACAATTTAGAAGTTTACTTGCCATGGCACAGAGAGGCATTGATGAAAGTAAACAATTATGGAACTAAGCATTAGTTGGGATACCTCACAGTTTCGGCGTTATAATAAATTTAATAATAATAATAATAAAATACTTTATTCAAAGTCACTGTTCTCTATTAAGAGACTTGCCAATAGACACAGTATACTACAACAATTATTTTTACACAACATTTTTCTTTTCCTAAATACAAGTACAATTTTATATATGATTTGATTCTTGAGTGGTCCGTTGAGTTGCTTGAGCTGGTTCATTATTGACATTGTGGACATGGTTGTGCAATATTCTAATGGATCCCTTCAACGTCTCTACTGTCTAACTGTTTAACAAAACTTTTTGATAACCCAAACTATTTTCTAAAATTTTGAAAAAAGGTAACTATTGTGCCTCTTGCACCAATATATAATCCAATTATTTCAATGTCATTAAGTAAATATATTTCTTTAAAATAACGAACTGACCCTTCGTAATGACTTTCCTTTTAAATATTTACATTACTGCAATGATAGGTGCAAGTGCTAATAATTTACATTACCGGCGTGCTCTGTATCAAATTCAATTCTAATAGTTGGGTCTAAAATGTAGGCTTTTTGTTTGTCATTATGAAAAATGATAATGCAAATACGCTGAGTTGAACCGTTGTTATTGATGCAATCGACTTCCTCATTTGCCGTCAATCCAAGTTTTCTAAACTCCTCTGCAATCATGGCTCGAATTTTGTTGTGGCAAAGATCTCGTAGAAGCTCTCCGTATAGGCATTTGCCGAGTACATGAGAAAGTGATTCAAACTCACCGCAAAACCTGCAGTGGCTACCTTCTTTACTACAATCTGGAACCCCACAAACTGCCGCTACGTTGCCGAATTTATCGTCGAATGTGCAAGGGATCGAATGTGTTTATCACGTTGCATCGGTGCGCAAATTTACCGTTGAAATAACATGAGGGAAGAATTAAACTTTTATTTCCATCGGTGAAAAATTTATTATTATAATTTATCATTGAATTTTAATGCAACGGGGACTT
Source organism: Arrhopalites spinosus (assembly GCA_034700945.1). Lineage (NCBI taxonomy): Eukaryota > Metazoa > Arthropoda > Collembola > Symphypleona > Arrhopalitidae > Arrhopalites > Arrhopalites spinosus. The sequence continues at coordinate 6,137 of JAQIVZ010000726.1, read as the reverse complement.
ATGACTCACGCATGTAGGGCGACTCCATCATTAGGGGTTGTCTTGAGTTGGCGACACTTTTTGTTTGTGCAAACTCGTGGCATTTTAAACGTAATTGTTTATAAATGATCTAAGACTATGAAAATTCACGGACAACTTTAATTTAAAAAATAAACGAAACAAAATAGAGTAAAGTTTTAAACGTAGTTGTGCTCAATAGATATCCACACACTTCTGTTGCTTCTCTTCAATTGATTTTAATTGCAATAAATTTGAGTAACTTAATCTTTGTTGCTAAAATAAGCGTTGGCATAGAAATAATCGGCAATCGGCAATAACAACGGGCCCGTACCACTACCCACAGAGCAAGTATACGCAAGGCGCTGCATTTTTGTATCAGAACTGAGACAAGGAGGGGGAATGCAGCGCCTTGAGTATACGTGTATTTGCTCTGTACCCCAGGTCAGGAAGTTTTACCAAAAAGGCCCCATTTCATCTCTCCGCATACTTGCTCTGCGAATTTTTATTCATTATTTTTGTGAAATGTGTGAACTCTCCGTGTCTTTCCTGCTGTCTCATCATGTTGTGATATTGTTTTTGACAAAATAACTAGCAAATTGCGCGAATCGATATCCAACGACAAACGACTCAATGAATGGATTCGCTTTTAGAACAAGTACTAAAGTTTTTTCTATTTTCTTAAATAAATGTAAACTTTACATTATGCAATGTAATATTAGTTTGTCCTGACTATTAATTATTGTTGATAAATTTTAATTTAGGTCCGTGGGAAGATATTTTTTTATTGTGACAGTTCCACAAGCAAAATGGTCCGATGTGTCTGTCATTCATGTGCGCTAGATATTGATGTATTCACGGGTCTCTCGGTTGTAATTGATGATAGGTTACCGGAAAGTCTTGAGTTTGCCAAAAGTGTCAAAATGAATGAAATGTCTATTCGAAGTTTACGATTCTTTGAGAAAGAACTAATCAAGAATGGTAATGATCTTAAAACTTGTTGGATGTACAAGTCCGTTCAATTTTCAACTGTTCATCATGTATCACTCCTTGGTTATGTTCATTGGAAGTGGTAAGTATATTATAATTAGTTAATAATTGTTTACTTTTAATTAATATTTTGATAATTTTGTATACTACTATCCAGGTTAGAAGAATCTCTAGTAAAATTTTCAAATCTGACATCAATCCTCATAAGTGGTTCAATATTGGACACACCGATATTTCCCTACAATAAAAAAGATTTTTTAATATTTCTAAATCTAAAATTCCTCGAAATCTATTCAATGTGGGCCAAGAGTAACATTCTACATCCCAAAGAACGTCGTTACATCTTTTCCGACTCCACAGAAGAAGATGATGAAGATGAAGAACAAGAAGTCAAGATCATGAAGAATAAGGGGAGTAGTAATAAAGGGAATAATGTTGATATTGAAAAAGAAGCAAGTAAATCATACAAAAAATACACCTTCTCAACTCCAGTTGCAGACAATATTTATCAATTATTGTCTTTAATCCTTGCCCCAAAATTACTTCATTTTAGACTATCCTATGATGAAGATTTATATAATATTGGTTATTTAAATTGGAAAGATATTCCTCTAAAAGAATTCCTCAAACGTCACTCATCAACTCTACAACAATTAATATTGGATGGAAATCAAAATGACATGGATTGTTTTCAAATTTCAAAAAATGATTTGAAATATATTCCAATCAATTTAAAATTCTTATTCTTAAGTATTGTTGATGTTAAAAGAACTATTAAGAAGATATCAAATTATCCATGGACATATTTGAAAAATGTAATATTTAAGACTTCATCAAGTGATACTTTATCAAATAATTTATGGAAGCATATTCTAGACAAACAATATCATTTAGAAGCCGTTAATTGTACAATCTACGCTGACTGGGGTTGGTCAATATTGGAGAAGACAATGACACAAAATTGTCAATTTTTGCAAGTTATCAATATTGGTGTCAATTGGCCGGATGTGAGTGTACCCATGAATATGGATATTATTGGACAGTGTATATTTTTGAGAAGACTTTCATTCAATTCAATGACAGAAGATGTTGACAAGCGATGTCGACTCATTCATCTCTCATCCCTCATCTCCTGTCCTCTTCTCGAGTCTGTTTTTATTACATCAGCACTTTGTGAAACGGATGATTTGGATGTTTTTGGCAACCTCCCCAGCCTCACTTCCCTTGTTCTCATGTATGTAGGGAAGATGGCCAACTATGGTGTTAGTGTTGGTATTCTTGAAGATTTTCTTCATATTAGGACCCTTTATTTACTCATTGTGGTTGAATTCTACAGACAAAAACATTCTCTTCATTCTCATCGACTCAAGAAAATCCTCACTAGTTCTATCAATACTAGTAACTGTCCAATTATTTCATCCATGGTTCCCTACACTAGTGGTGGAAAATTTGTTTATGTTGGCAATATTGACGAACTATCAAAGGATTCTTTACCTCAAGCTCCTTTTTAGTTTTATCAAATAATCAAAACATACCAACTATTGGATCAAGATGATGGGAAAAAATAATTGGTCACCTTTTTTCACAAATAACTTTCATCTATTTTTCCCCGAACTACTTTCCATCCCCCACTTCATAATAAACTTTTTCTTTTTCGTCCGTGTTCTCGAGAAACAACAGTATACATGTACATCTCCACGCACATACGACTTGTATGCTTCGTAAATAAACACGTTAATAAAGTCAAAAATTTTATCAAAAAAAAACTTATTTACTCAATTTTTATAGATTTTAGTAATTATAGAACAATTGTTAATACTATAATAAAATACTTTATTCAAAAATCACTTCTTTTTTAAGATACTTGCCATTAGACATAGTATACAATTTTTTTAACAAAACATTTTCATTTTCACAAGTACAATTATCGTTTCATGTATTATATGTGTCTTGAGTTCTCCTTTGAGTTGTTTCAAAGTAAGCGGCATCCACATTATTCACAGCATGGACGTGATTGTTCGTTGCTGTCATCTACGATAAAAATTAGATTGAAAAAAAAGAGCCTCCCCCATTTTTTGATTGTTCTGGAGAAAGCAGAGAGACTGTCTAACCTCGAAAATTTAGTTGAATATCAGGACACAAGACTTTAAATGTGGAAGAATGTGACAGACTAAACGATGCATTGATACGATTACAAAGAATTATTACACTCTCATCGATGAAATGTTCCATCGTAAATTACGTCTTGAGTCGAGAGTAAGATAGAGAATTAACCTAAAAAAAGGATAAATAGCTTTGAATTGTACTTTGTAAATTCGAACCAATTTAACTGTTCCTCAAAATGAAGCTTGCAAATTACACTTAAAAAAGTTTCCACACAAATTAAATGAGCTCTATCTCATACTCGTATCCCTGAAAATGTACATAAAATGATTTAATTTTGGGACAAAAGACAGACAGAAATGTTTGGGGGGGGGGGATGGTGTATCCTTCTTGAGATGTATTATTGTGAATAGAGTGATTAGACTGTTGTATAATAGAATCAAATTTAATTTCCTATACATTTAAACGACGTGTCGTGCTTGTCAATTCTCATTTTGTGCTTGATTTCTCTCTCTTGTCTCTCTCTCTCTGTAATGGAAGAGCTTTCAACTTTTCAAAGAAGAGAAAATCCCAAAACCATTCTCTTTCTCTCTTTCCTCTTCTTCCTTTATACGAGAGAAGAATATACATCATTCTCATCATTCCAAATCCTTCCAATTTAGAATATTGACATTAAATTCCTCACACTCTCTGCTCCTTTCCCTCCCCCTTCCTCCACACACACACAATACAACTTTCAATCCCCATTTAAGTTCCTTAAACAACATCCCTCCCTTTTATCATGCCTCATCTCCTCTTCCATATCAAAATCCTAATTTTCAAAAGGAAAATTAATATTCCCCCCCCCCTACATACATACAATAAAAACTATTCAATTGTAAAAAAATTAAATTAAAAAACTCTTATTAATTAGTCTAAATATTTACACACGAAATATTTGGAAAAAAAATCATTTTTCAGAGAAGACTTGTCAAATATTTTTTAAAAATGATACTTTTTTAATTGAAAATAGAGAAAGTGATAGCGATAGAGATGTTTTATAAATTTCATCCAAAATCCTCCCCCCAGACTAGTTTTCTCCAATATAAATGTATTTTTCATTTTCCTGTCTCCTTGTATGTTGTAAAGGGAGAGAAAGTTTGGGGGGAGGGGGGTTGTCGTATATGCATAAAACATGGAATGGTGAGATGTTACAATTGGAAAATGGAGCAAGTTGGTGAAAGCTGACTATTTACATTGGGGACTGTTTACCAAAGGGAAAGAACATTACAAGTTATACTCCCCTTCCATATATTTATTAGAAGCCCCCCCGTTGTGACGGTGGCCGTCTGTGAGATAATCGCTTGTCCCTACAGCCTCCCCCATTCCTTACGCCGACTAGAGATAAAATTTATACCAAATCTACAATCCATAAACCTTTTTCCATTTACACCAACACAAACTCAGGTACTTTCTCTTCCTATTCCTATCCCTATCATGTAAAACATGTTAGAATGCAAAACAATCAAAGGAATTATAAAATATCTCCTGCCCCTTCAGATACCCTTGAATCGATGCTGAGAGAGAGAGAAGCCACGGCAATTACTAATGTGGACACTGTGGGACAGGTAGGGATGGTAATGAGATAAAGATGGAAGTTTTGGGATTTAGATTGGCGGCTTATATCTTTCTATCCACATCTGCATCTCCCTATTCCACTTTCACTTTTGTAAAATCCCCTTTTTCCTACACAGAAAATATTAAAGATACCTTCTGTCTCTCGACAAAGACTTTCCCAGATATTTTTGGCAGGATGAATTAAATTGATTTATTTCATTATGGAAAAATTTTTTTAATTTTCTTTTCCAAATTCAACATAATATTTGAGTCTTTTTGCATCGAATTGTATTTTTAGAGTTGACAAAAAAGAAGTGAAATATTTTTGTATCAAGTTAAATTGAAGAGGCGAAAGTTGGTACAGACTTTCTCTTTTTTTTAAAAAAAAAAAAAAGAAGAAGTTTTATACTAGAGCTTGTTCCAGCTCTTCACTCTGTAAATACAGAGAGAGAAAGTAAGGGGAGATGAAATAAAGGGATGAGGTTGAGGAGATGAAGAAATCCGCATCTTTTTACAATATAAAAGAGATACAAGAATATGATATGAATAAAAAGGGAGGAAATCTTTCGGTTCATTTACTCCATTCGTTTAATACGAGAAGAGAGAGATGAGTTTCATCTCAACTTGTTATTATTCGTCACCATTTTTTTTCATCCTTCCAAAGTCTTTTTCTGTTCCCGTAAGTTTTTTTTAGTCTGAAATTTTACTTTCATATTTCACAGAGAGAGAGAGAAAGAATTTTTCTATTTTTTTATCATATCCCTGCATTTAATCACGGAATATATAAAAGTGTAATTTTCTACTATAAACCTACCCCCGTCACGACTCCCTTAATTCCTGTCTGTCTCTTGTGTCGGGGTAATTTTAAAAGCTCTCAAGAAGGAAAAGAGAAAGTCAAGAGCCATATTTTGAACGTCTACTTCTCTTTTTAAGGACAAAAAAAAATATATATTTATATTTGTGCCTAACAATAGAACACAAAAAAAAATGCAACTTTCTCCAACTCCCTTGATAATGTTCTACATTTGTTGAAAAATGGTGTGTGTACGATTAATATAAAAAAAGACTTTCTTTTTTTTGTCTCTATTAAAAATGGCCTTTCACTTTAAAAAATAAAGGTGCATCTCCATTTGATTTTCTTTACTAGAGAAAGTCTCTAGATTTATTTGGTAGACTGACAATTTGTACATTGACAAGTGTACATTTTTTAGAGGGTAAAAAAAAGTTTTTGTTAAAATTATTTAGACTTATTAGATTTAATGTCATTGACTTTCCCTTTCACTTTCACCGGTTGGGTTATATACTGTGGGACTAGTAGTGTTTAGTGCTCATGTATGTGGTGCTCATGTATGTGATGCTCATGTATGTGGTGCCCCAATATAATTATGATTTTAAATTTAAAGTTTTTTAAAAATGGGGGAGTTATTAGGGCACGCAATCAAATTAGCCTC